>VWPU01004343.1:0-266151 GCA_013398955.1 Callaeas wilsoni | reverse complement strand
AGGGAGGCGCTGACCTCTGCGAACACCCAGGGTTGCCAGCCTTACTCAGCCTTAGCTGAGTAAGAGATGGGAAGAGTTCCATGGGCAGCCAGAGTCCGAAGGGATCTCTCTGCCCGGGTGTCGAGTGAAAGCCCTGCTCGCCTCTCTCCCAGCGGCTGCCGCACCCGGTGCCGTGCCTGTCGTCGCCAGGCTCCGCTCCCGTGGGACAGCGTCAATGCTACGTGAAATGGTGCTTTGTGTGTTCCCGTGGGATGTGGCCCACCTTAGAACACTTGCCCAGTGGCGATTGGGGTTTTCTTCCCCAGGACAAAAGCGAGGCCTGAGTCTTTTTGGTGTTCATGAATAGGTTTTCTTAGTGAGGCCATTTGCTATTAATCTCTCAATCAGATATTGAGACTTTATTTAAGGTATGAAAGCTTACAGGTGTTCTCTGTGGAAGTAAATGATTTTTCATACTTAAGATTGCTCTAGTTAGGGTAATTCAACCTTCTTTACCAATGTGGGCGCAAGCCAGCATGACAGGTAAATGTAAGGAATAAAAAATTACTGTGAGGTTACAGGGACTGACCAGCCACATCACTTCAGTTGTTGACTAGTAGCACAATGAAGTCAGTACTCCGAGTGTCAACACTGTGCATTCACACCTGCGTTGTTGTGAGCCCCTTACAGCAGAGGTTTGACCAAGGCTCCCATGGCTCTTTAAGCTGTGTTCTATGAGACAGCTTCATGAAAAGACATTACAATTAGCTGTCCCCTGGGCTGTGCACAGAGTACAGGCAGTCTACCTTTTGTGACACAAGAGCTGCATTAAAAGAATTCAAGCAGAATGAAAATAAATGCATTTGAATCTGTGAAATCAAGGCCATGGTAGTTTGCTGACCTACAGGGTTAATTTCCCACCTATACCATACATATTTACTGTATTTTTGGGATGAGGAGGAGAGTTAGAGCCTTGCTCAATTCTGATGATGTGATCTGTTTGTAAAACTCTTTTAGTGTTCTGGCTGAACACAGCCTGTCTCTCTTTAATCATATGTTCAACAATACCAAATGTTTGCTATTTACTTGATAATTTTGCAGCTTGGATGAAAGACCAAAAATTGTGCTGCTTATTTTTGTTGTTTCTTTTTTGTTGTTATTTTTTGGAAAGGGATTAAACTGCAAAACTGACTTCAAAAATGGGTAGAGCTATTTTGGTAGCAGTTCTCTTTTATTTAATTTGTATTATTCAAAATTTTGGAGTCTTTTTAACCATAACATGCAACCTGTTGAACCTTTCTGTCTTGAAAAAATGTTAAGTGTACATTCTCAATAAATAGTCATATGGAGCTGGCAAAAGAGGAATGAAAAATCCAAGCTTTTAAACACTTGTTAGCCTTGTGGGAAACCAGAGGCTTATGTTCTCTCTTTGGTTTCTGTGTGGGAGAAAGAGACTGTGAATGGATCCTTGTCCTATGTGTCAACTTTTTGAGGTAACAGAGCTTTGAGGTAAACTGGAGCTTGGTAAGACTTGCATTTTTCTGGTGTCTGACCCGGAAGCCATGAAAGGGGTTGGTAGCAGCTTTGAGGAAGTGTTGGAAGGAGTCAGGTTTGCTAAGAAGAAAAAAATAGCATTTGCATGGCAGAGCTTCCAAAACTAGGAAGAGAGTGGGAGTGGCTGCAATTTGTTCATGTTTACCTTCTGCTGCTGTTCCTAAACAACTGCAGAGCTGCACTTAAAAACACCTATTTATATAGAATAGCAGGTAAGCAAGTTGTTTTGTACCGAGGCTGTAAATAGACCTTGAATGTCAATCTACCATTTTATGGTAGAGAGTAAACACCAGAATCCTGGCATTCCTTTCTGCTGCTTTGTGTTCCTATTGTCAGCTTTGTTGAATGTGGTAGCATCATTCCTTCTGCTGAGTCTCTGATAAAATTGTAAATCTGACTTTGTGACTCTGTTTGGAGCCTTGAAAACAGTGGTGGCTTCCTAGTTACCAGCAGGAAATGCTTCTTGGAAGTAAAAGATGGTGGGCTGTGGGAGAGAGACAGAGATTAAAGATGGGCACTTCTGTCTTGGTGTAATACTTTAGCTTTTTACCTTCTTCTTTGTCTCCTGAGTTATGTGGCAAACGTATTTTTTTCAAGGCTCAGATCAAATAACAGAAATGGCAAAAGAAAATGGAGCAATTCTTAGTGGTTTCTGCTTTGGATCTCCCCAGAAGTTCTTTTCTGTTGTTATTTCTGTCCTTAGTCCCATTTAGCAGCTGAGTTCACTCTGCCTGTGTGTGCCTGCATGGAATTACATTAGTTCCGCTCCGTGGCAGGGTGAAGGCTACAAATCTCATCACAAAGTCTTAACTTGCAGAGCTGCAAGTTTCTACATAACTTTTCTCATTCGCAAAACATGCATTTAAAAATAAAAAGATGTGTTTGTTAATCTTTGTAAGATTAAATATGGCAGCATTTTACTTGAATTCTCCTACGTTCCATGTGAATGATGGAGGTCTTACATGCTTTGATTTTCAAGATTAAAAATCCTACCTTTCATATTAATTTACTATATTGTGTTCAGTGCAAGTTGGCAAGACTGATGCTTACCCACCCATGAATTTGGACATTGATGCTACATGATTAAATAGAGAGAATTTTTTCGTGGGTGTGGATGCAGTGGCAGTTGTCTGGATTATAAAGATGCTGAAAAGTACTTTTCAGAATTTTCATGTATTATTAATTCTTTCATTATCCGTTTTGGTTCATAGTCCTGTTTTGTTACTATTGAGGTTTTTGTTTGCGTTTTCGGATCCAGCCCTTAAACATTTGCTTAGGTCTGGTTTTCTGTGAGGTAAATAAGTCTTCTTTGGAATATTTTGATTAAAATTAGAGTAGTAACAGAGTTTCACAAAGAAATTAAACCTATGTGTAAGCAAGAGATTGACTCAGATCAGCCCCCCCACCAAATCCCCAATGATCAATCAATGTTATTCAGTAATAGAAACAATAGCTAATTAATTAATTAAGCTAATGAGCCACTTGATAGTGAGAGGCTTGTGTGAATAGGACAGTTAAATCGGTGACCTAAGTTATTCTACTGATTTTCTATTTCAACACTGAGAAAGATCTGAAAATGCTGCATTTTTCCATCAATTAGTCGAAGGTTGACATAAATTGCATAGGCAAGATTTTAAAAATATTGTTCTCCAAAGTACTCTTAAACAGCCACTTGATTACATGTACTTTTTTGTTTTCTTACAGCTCTGAATATTAACGGAAAAATAACACTGAAACAGAATGTCGCTTACCTTTTGTCTGAAAAGGTGAAATCTTTTCAGATAGAAATGGCTGATAAGGGTGGGAAGATGCTGCCAGGACAATGTTACATTCAAGTGGAGTACGACTATGAGTATGAGGCCAAGGACAAGAAAATTGTCATCAAGCAAGGGGAGAAATACATCTTAGTGAAAAAGACTAATGACGATTGGTGGCAAGTCAAAAGAGATGAAAATTCCAAACCCTTTTATGTGCCAGCACAGTATGTGAAGGAAATACCCCGGAAAGCACTGATGCCACCTGTGAAGCAGGCAAGCATGCTGCCAAATAACACCTTGAAGTTGACACATGGATTACAGAGATCAACAGAAAATGTGAATAAGTCACCAGAGCTTTCTAGTTTTGGAAAATCTTCTCCGGTTCAAGTGTCTTGCCTAGTTCGAGATGCCAATCAAAATCTGGGACCAAACAATAGCCCCTGTCAAACTTTGGGTTTGAGTCTGGACCTTACCCAAAACAATGGAAAACTTAACAATGAGTTGCAATCTCCCAAGGTTTCCAATCAATTTAGAACCATTTCCATGGGTCATTTCCCATGCCCAGAGTTCTTGGAAATAGAGAAGACCAGCTTTTTGCATGAACAATCTTGTGATTCAGCAGGAGAAGGCTCAGAAAAAATTCACCAAGATTCAGAGTCTGGAGATGAACTCAGTAGTAGTTCCACAGAACAAGTGCAGGTAAGGTTAAAAATGGCCCCCTTGTCTGATTTGTTTTCTTTCGTTATTGCCATAATTGCCTGCTACTGCTTTGAGACTTATTCCCAAAAAATTCCAATTGTTTAAATAAAAATGTCCTCTCTCAGCATGAAGTTGTTACTAAAATCGAAACAGTTAGTGTGTTTAGTCCTTGCAGAATTACTGTGCCATGGGAATTAATTCCATTTACATTATTCTGTGATTTAAAGAACAGTAGTGTTTCTGTATTCAGATTTCTTTAATATGACACTGAATTTGGGTTATATTTTCTTCCAAAGGAAGGGAGCCTACTGCTGTAACTCCTCACTACTTGGCTTGTTGAAATAATAGTGCTGGTTACTGTCAGTTTTCGCTAAGTGTGTACAGATAGCATAAGAACTGTAAATTAATGTCTTAGTGGGTTTAATTACACTTAAGATTTACATGGAGTTTAATTTCTGGCTTGATCAGAAGACTGTTTGTAGACTGTTTTAATGAGTCAGCCCTGCCAATTCTGCTTCTCACAACTTTTCTTTGGATTAAAACTCAAAACATGTGAGTTTGTTAATTAGTATGGAAGAATCTCAGGAATGATGTACTCCTACTTCAGGCTAAAACTGAGCATTGATGGCCTTTGTCCTTAGTAAAGCAGTTTCTCTCACTTTTAAATTTTTTTTTAACAGGCATCCCCCACCCCCATCAAAAGATTAGAACTGTGACTTAATCAGGTCACTTCTGATACGGGTAACCAAGTTAATTAGTCCATTGTAATCCAGGTTTGCTCTTAAACCAGTGATGCATGTGTGCATACACATAGTTATATATTTATATATGTGTGTGTATGTAGATGATTCCCCCACCTCACACTTGCTTCCCCCATCTTTCTGTAAGGAGATGTTAAATTATTTTAAATTCTGTTATAAGCTCCCTACTCTTGAACTTAATCTGTAGTGCGAAACTGTTTTTGCTTGGATAAAAACTGGTTGTTACAGTAAATCCCACTTGCCAGCATGTGTTCAGAGTACCAGAGGATCTCAAATCAAACTTGATGCTAACTTTAGACGTGAAAAGTCTTATCATTGAGAGCTGTGAATCAGTACTTTGCTAATAAGAAACAATGAAGACAAAGCTGCTTAGGAATGAGTCAGTATGGGAAGATCTTAAAGATACAAGATTGATTAGGTGAATTACAGAGTCTCGAACAGTGAATTACGGAGTCTTTATTTATAAATATATAAATATATTTATTGAAGTACTCAGAATCAGTAGCTTTTCAATATCCTACTATATTCTTGGCCTCATTCTTGATATTCAGAGTTTCTCTAGTTATGGGACATCATGTCTCTAACATTTGTATGTTTTATGTTGGTTTTAACATCATCACCCCTCCCCCAAATAATAAGGAATGAATAGGATTACTGAATCTCATTTCTTTTCTTCAGTGATGTCTTGCTTATGCAGTGTGACTATCCTTGAGCTTTCTTGCACGTTCTTTACAGCACTGCCCTAGCTCCGTGTAGTTGATATGAACCACTTAGAACTTGGCACGATAAAGTGATTACTAGATATTTGTTTTAGAAGCGTGTGTTGGCCTGTTACTGCCATATTAATCAATTGCCAAACAAATTATGAAAACACTAAGGACTGTTTAGAAAGTATATCCTACTTTAAATAGTTTACCACATTAAAATTTATATTACATGGTAGGACAGTTCCTTCTTCTGTGTTGACCATAATTTGATGCATTTCCTCCTCTAAAGCAGATGAAATTAATATTACATGGGTGTCCTTTTTCGATAGTAAATATATGGCCTGCAGCTCAGTTTCCACTGGACTTTGTGCCTCTTGATTCAATGACACTTAATCTTTTCACCATTCTCCCCTCTCCGCTGTCCCCACTATACTTTATTCAATGCTACAACTGGTTTATAAATTTGTATTTGAGCAGGGCAGCAATGCATGTGTTGTAGACACTGTGTTATGGGAGGTCTGAAGGGAGGAGTTTTCACAGTGTTTAACAAATGCCAAAAATGCCACATTTTGGCTGTGGAAAACTGCTTGGCAGTTTGATGTTACTGAAGAGCTTGCCATTATCAGAATCTTGGGCAACAAGAGTGCGGGTGCTCGCTGTGCTTTGCAGTTTGCCTTATTTTGTAACTTAATCTCATCGTGCGTAATCGCGAGCTCTTTAAGTACAATGAAAATGTTTGACATTTAGTAGCCGTGGAGATTAAAGCAGTGGTAGAACTGATGTCACCGTTAGCTCAGTCTAGATGTTCAGAGTGCCAGCCTTCTCACTGGAACAGCTTGGCAGTTTTTTAGAATTCTTTCAATAATGAGCATTGTTTAGTAGAAATCAGCTGTGCAGAAATTAATGGCTCAGAAAGCTGTTTTTATTGCTCTTAGTCTGTAGCGAGAACATCAAGTTCCTGGCTTTCACGCACAAACAGGATTTCACTTCACAAGACTGACTGCTTCTCCCTCCCCTGCCTGCTGTGGAGTTCAGTTTTATGCAGTCTGCATTATAATAAACTTTAAGCTACAGGTGTTTTCTCTTAAATTCATAAGATTAGAAGCTAGAATTACCTTAATAATACCTTCCTGTAAGTAATTTTTTGGTGCTGTTGAGGTGATAGTATTCAGCTTTAGCCTGACCTTCAGTGTGTTTTCACTGTCCTTGAATACAAATATATGAGATAGAGAGGAATGCTTCTCTTGTGAGATCCTTCTAAGAAGTGGTTACATTATTTCCTGAAGATTATCCTCCTCCTCCTTTCCAGTAATGAAGTGCGGGTTCTGCAGCTGTACAGTCTTGAAGTCATAGGCTTGCTGGCTGTGGAAATACTGGAAGATCCAGAGCCTCCAAAGTCGTGCATAAAGGAAGGATTTTTTAGCAAAATATATGAAGTGAAGTACAGAGAAATGGCAATGTGAGCAGAGGTATTTGCAAATGAAGATGTAGCAAAGGGTCTGGTCAAGAGAAACATCAGGACTGAATAATGAACATTCTTGACATTTTATGCAAAGAAATTACCACTGTTGGTTGCCACTCTGGTGGATAAGGCATTGTAAGAACCATATGTTAGTTTATGGACTTGAACTGCAGGAAGGCTGGAGGTAATTAGAGGAAGTAGGGCTTGAGAGGAAACAAGCTTCAATTTAACCAGATTTAAATCTCTGGTGTAGACAGTAACTGCAGGTCGAATTGGAACTGAATGAAGTGGTTTGAGTGAGTGCACAGCTGGGTGTAAGAATCACTGAGACAGTGGTGGCACTCAAAGCTGTGAGAATCAATGACGTTCAATAAAATTTTAGGAAAATGGTGTCAGGTGTGATGTCCTGATCCCGAGGAAAAGGCAAAAATACTCCTCAGGGAGGCCAAGAATGTGGGGAAGAAGGAAAGTTCTGAAAGAGTGATTCTTTAGCAGATATGGACAGTACTTGAAAGAAGCAGGTGGGATGTCTGAGCAGTGTGCAGTAGAAGCAGAGACCTGTGTAATTGGTCTGAAGTAAAAAACAACAACAAGAAAAGACTTACATGTTCAGGCATGCCTAAGCAGGCAGGGAAAGCTGAAGCAAAAGAAGAAGAAGACCTTAAAAGTGGTCTTTAAAAAGCGCCTTGGGCAATGCTTGCTTTCCTAACACGTTTTGAGAGAGAAGGTATGCAGACAGGGAGAGACTTGGGGAAGTTCAGAGATCATGTCAAGAATGTTTACGTGTTTTCTTTGAGGATGATACTTTGGAATAAAATCATTACAGACAGAAATCGAAATCTGCTTTTGGCAATGATAATGCATGACCTATGGGAAATAATTTTGTTTCTGATGCGTGTTACCTCCTCTTTTGTCATAGGAGACAGAATGTATGTAAGAGTAAATACATGGCACTGTCTTAATGTTAGTTTTTATGCTTATTAAAAGTTACTTTTAGCAGCAGGCTGGTTTTAATCATTATAAATATAGACAGTGACCTATTTGCAAAGATTGTTCTGTCTTTCATCCTCTTTAGTAATTGACTATTGCATAAACTGTGAAGCACTAAAGGGGATTATCACTAGGATGGCTGTTTCGCTTTGATTAATTCTGAGTAGTAAAGATCTTAAAGAGTTCTTTCTGTCTTGCCTTTGCAATTTCTGTGGGATTGCAGTAACTTTTAGTCAGGAAAACAAAATATTTTGTGTTTCTGTAGATGTCAGAGCACATCTTCTGGAGATCTTGGCATTTTTGGCTTTGTCACTTAGTTGAAAGACTGGTGGCAAATCATTAGTGTTAGACTGCCTTGGTGGTCAAACATTAAACTTCTGAAATAAATGGCTATCACTGTTTTGTGGGGCACAAAATTAGTTTGCTTCTACGATAAGAAATTTCATGCTGGTTTATTTCGTTTATTTGTCCAAGAGATGAGTAATTTGATGGTATGAAGGAAGCATGTAGTAAATTTTTTCTTAATAAAACTGAACGTGTTTGCAGATTCATGGTGATATGTATAATGTAATAGTTTAAATTACGTTTTAAGTACCATCCTTTAATCTCTTAACTTCTTAAAAACAGCATTTGTTATTCTAATGATGTTAAATGCTGAAATATGCCCATTATAATGAGGTGAAGAATAACTTTCAATGACAAGGAACTAAAAGCTTTATAATTTAAGGAGTTTTATAAAACATTAATGTATTTTTTTCTCTAATTTCAATAGCTGGTGCTAGAACTTTGTAACAGCTTGAAATGTTTGCTAAATTACACTAATAACTCAAAGGTTCTGGACAGATAATATTAGGGAATATTTTTCCTGGCTGGTTTTGTGTATGTGGGGTTTTTTTTTCCCTACACAGTATCAACAGGTCTGGATAGTTTCACTTTACAGTGGTGCTGTTTGTGATCAGCTCGGTCTCTGTAGTTTTAATATGTAAGTCAGTTTGCAGATAGTTCTCCCTTTCGGTCCAGGTGAGTAATTCTGGATTTAGGGGCCCTAAAATGAGAAGCCCCTATGTGCCACTAATGCTGCCTACAGTCCATATCCCATATGCTCCTCTGAACATCCCTGCTGCAAATCAGATTGACCATCCTTAAAAAAATAAACAGCAAGCACAAGTGTTATCTATGTGAGGCAGTTGTCAGAAAATCATGGCCTGTGAGACAGGTTGGTTTTAGTTGACTGGCTTGTTCTGATACTGGTGTTGGAATGCTCAGCTGGGTGAGCCACAGATCTGCTTGGTACATGCAGTTCCGTGTTGTGCTTTCAGAATGGACACAAACGTCTAGTGCGCTGTTGAAATTCCGCAAGTGCCAACACAGTCTTTTGACTCTTGCACCCCTATTTACCCTAATTTCATGCAGGAAACTATGAAATGGAACTTCCAAGGCATGACTTACATGAATAAACCTGTGCCTTTTATCTTAGTAGAATTACTTACTAGCTCAAACGAAGCTCAAGCTGCACTGCTTAAGGAATAATAGTCATGGTATGGAATTGATTTTTCTGTTTTTATCTAGAAAAGAGTAATTTCTAGTGTGCAATGTAAGTTTTGGTGCATGCTGTCCCACCTGCCTTTTCTTTTGAATTAGTGCCAAGTGCCAGCGTCAGCAGGGTGATAACAGAATCTTTAGGGATGGTGGAGTAAATGCTTAAACAGGAAAGCAGCCCTAGGAAAAGGAATGAGTGTTTTGTCTCGCTGCTGCCCGAGTTGAAGGCAGCTGGAGATACTGGGGACTTGCTTTTTCTCGTTGGCAGTGCTTCTGTCATTTGAAGTAGGGAACCTCCAGACACAGAAAAGACTTAATAGGTAAAACTCTGCTTGAGTCTGTTTTGAGAATACTTGATCATATCTTGTTTTCTCACAGAACTCTGGGTACAAACAATTGCTTTTGCTATGTCTTTATCTGGTTATGATCTAGGCAGTTGTTTAATATTGCAGTGCTTGCCTATAGAACAAAGGTGCTGTTATTCTGTAGAATCCTAAAGAAAGTATCATTTGTTTCACAGCAGTGTGACAAAACAGCAGGGAACGTATGACTCTGTAGAATAAAATGCAAAACACTTTTTTCCTTTTTTTTGGGCAGCTCTCTGGAATAGTAGACATTTGTGCTTAAAAAAAAGAAAGCAAAATCTATGCATATCTAGTACAAACAGCTGATAAGTCTCTGACGTGCCTTGCCAGGTATGTTTGATTTAAAAACGATACAGACAAATGGGTTTTGCCTTTACGTGGAGTATGTTCTAAAGCTAAGGACAATACTTTTAGAAAAAAAACTCTTTCAGGATAGTAAGAACTGAGGATTTTCAAATGACTTCTGTGATTGTGAGTAACTGAACAACATACTGTTAGATTACATGTATCAGTTTTGAATTTAGCCTATCTTAATAGCACTTCTGACCTAGTTCTTGGGAAAGACATTAGATTTCTAGTAGATTACAGTTCTATTCTGGTAGATGTGAAAGTGCTAGGTTAGTGCAGAGAGGCATTCAAACAAGCATAGAGAATGTCAGTAGTAGGAACTGGTGCAAAACAAAATTGCAGAATGCAAATTTCATGGTGTTTCTGTATTCTAACTAACGTGCAGTTGCCAGCCTCTCTCATCTTGAAAAGCAGGTAGTAGTGCTGAAAACAGTGTAGAAGAGGTGAAAAGCACAAGAGACATGGAATAGTTCCGTGAAGGCTTTGCAAAAATCTTACTTGAGAGCGAGTGCACATTTAGTGGTGCATGCAGAGGACTCCTGCCTTCTAGGTTGTTTGTTGCTGCAATGTCTGAGGGATTGTTGAGAAGTGAAGCAACCTTAATTTTGGTATATTTTTCCCCCCATCTTTTCATAGTTTGTGTCTGCTTGTCCTGTCTTTGTAAACTCTTTTGACAGAGATTCGGAGCTTGTGTGCAGTGACGCTGTGAAGACTGGCATAGATGTTTGGAGTCTGTATTTTAATTCATTCTGTTTTTCCATCTGATAAGTTTTGTAAATGAAAGCTAGAAGCTGAGCTGTCTGAATGAATTTAGGTTATTGCTTATGTTGAGTTTTGATGTTACATTATCTGGCTTCACCTTCTGCTTGTAATCAAAATCATGATTAGAAACTTGGACTCCTATTTTAAATCTGAAATTACATATTACATTTTGAATTTAAATAACATAGTTTTAATTATTTCCTTTTAAAATGGTTTACCTAAGGCTTCTGGATGATCTTCAGATCATCTAGTTAAATTAAGTAACTTCTCTGTATTTAGTTTAAATGCAGTATTGAAGAGTAGAGTTTTATGTCTGTTTTCTGCTGGTGTATAGTGTACACAGTTGCCATCTTTTGCTTTTGTGGATTATTGTTCAGCTGAATCACTTTGCTTCTGTAGTCACCACCCAACTCTACAAATATTTATTTCCAGTGCTGCAGGGAGGTGGTGATGCTGGCCTAGGTGGTGTTGTGACAAGTGTGTCAATAGCCTGTAAGTAACTCCTTTATGGCAGCCTGAATAGTCACAGTCTGGTGCACAGTCAGCAGATCTGATGGACTGGAGGACACACTTGCCTTTTGAGTGTCACTGATGTGGTGGGACTCATGCAACAAGTGTGCTTATGTAATACTGTAATAAAATGTTATGTCTGATAAAAACAAAAATACAGTTAACAAACTTTCTGGACTCTCAACTGGTTGATCAACATGTCTAGTAATATTGCATGCACATTTATTTTCTAGAGAGCTTGAAAGATCACCAGGATATTGTTTAGAAATGCTTCATGGTAAAACAGAAACGTTACAGTGTTGCACATAACTATTGTTTGTCTTTTAAGTATTTAGAAGAAGCTTTATCCTGCAGTAAAGTGTAACAGTAAATGAGGTTCTTGAGTGACTTTGATTTGACTGCTTTTCCTGTTGAAATTGAATACAGGTGCTTTCCTCCCCCCACCAGCCCCCACCACTGATGATCTATCAACATGCGTGGCACTATCCATGTCAATTCTTGGTTATCTGCATCCAGCTGGAAAAGCTAATAGATGTTTGTCATGCATGACTGCATTGTGCTTTAGGCACAGGGGACTGTGTATGTTTGTGGGTATATATGTATATACCGGTATTCTCTGTATATATGAGACATAAAAAAGTCAGTATTGTTTCTTGATCTTGATTTGCACCTCATATAGTGTGACTGCTGACTTTAAGCTTCCTCACAAAAACTTCATGAGATGTACTCATCAGGACTGTCTTTTTTCTGTCATCCGGAGCAGTCCATTTGTCTTGGCTGTGACTGTTGTGATTATCCCTCGCGGGTGCTGCACTCTAACTTGTAATGGCATTCTCATGCTTCCCTGAGGCTCTGTGCTTTTCCTGCTGTAGTATGTGTTACTCCTTGGTGCTGGTGCCCAGAGCTATGCCAGAGGACTGCAGTGCTTCCTCCCAGGAGGGCTTTTCACAGCCAGGCTCTGTGGCCGCCTTGCTTTAGGCAGGGAGCTGGAGCTTGAGAAGTGGCAGCGTGGCCCTGCCGGGGGCCCGGAGGTCACAGTGCTGGCCCTCTGGCCCTCTGCTCATCTCACCCTCAGCGCTGGCCCTCTGGCCCTCTGTTCATCCCACCCTCAGCGCTGTCCCTCTGGCGCTCTGCTTGTCTCACCCTCAGCACTGTCCCTCTGGCCCTCTGCTTGTCTCACCCTCAGCCCTGTCCCTCTGGCCCTCTGTTCCTCCCACCCTCAGCCCTGTCCCTCTGGCCCTCTGTTCCTCCCACCCTCAGCCCTGTCCCTCTGGCCCTCTGTTCCTCCCACCCTCAGCCCTGTCCCTCTGGCCCTCTGTTCCTCCCACCCTCAGCCCTGTCCCTCTGGCCCTCTGTTCCTCCCACCCTCAGCCCTGTCCCTCTGGCCCTCTGTTCCTCCCACCCTCAGCCCTGTCCCTCTGGCCCTCTGTTCCTCCCACCCTCAGCCCTGTCCCTCTGGCCCTCTGTTCCTCCCACCCTCAGCCCTGTCCCTCTGGCCCTCTGTTCCTCCCACCCTCAGCCCTGTCCCTCTGGCCCTCTGTTCCTCCCACCCTCAGCCCTGTCCCTCTGGCCCTCTGCTCCTCTCACCCTCAGCTCTGTCCCTCTGCTCCTCTCCCCCTCAGCGCTGTCCCTGTGGCCCTCTGCTCATCACCCCCGCCGCGCTGTCCCTCTGCTCATCTCAGCCTCAGCGCTGGCCCTCTGGCCCTCTGTTCATCCCACCCTCAGCACTGGCCCTCTGGCCCTCTGCTCATCTCCCCCTCACCGCTGGCCCTGTGGCCCTCTGCCCATCACCCCCTCCGCGCTGTCCCTCTGGCCCCCTGCTCCCCGCCGCCTCAGCGCTGTCCCTCTGGCGCTCTGCTTGTCTCACCCTCAGCGCTGTCCCTCCTGCCCTCTGCTCGTCTCACCCGCGGGCCGAGCTCCTCTGCTCGCCTGTGCCCCTGGCAGCTCCTCTGCAGTCCCACTGCAGCCTCCTCCGTGAAAGCTGCAGCCTTCAGCTTCGCTTGCTTTCCTTCTTCTTGCCTTTGCCAGCCTCAAGGGTTATGCTTCTGTGACTGCCTGAGAAGAGATACAGGGTGAGGGAAGTTAAAGCATCTCAAGTTTTTCTTCTTATTCTTCCATGCTTCAGTCTCAAAGAGAGACCTGTCTTGGTGTTTCACAAGGTTCAGAGCATTTGTTCCTATAGCAGCTTGTGGGTTGTGAATGCACCAAGGTGTATTGTTTACTTTTCAGTTAATTTTATATGTAAAAACTATATTGCATCTCTTTTTGCTGGTTCATAAGTTGCTACTGTAACCGTCAGTTGAGCAAAACTTAGATATGTACTTGGGCTTGTGGGTTTTTTTTTTCTTTTATGGAAAAACAGAAAAATCCGAATCCCAAGTGCTGTGCTAAAAATCTAGCTCTAAACTCGCTTATTCTTCTCTTCTTGTTCTGCAAATCTTTAAAGCCTCAGCAGATTGTGTCCAAACTTAAGGTGTGATGCTACCTTGTACAGCATTTGTGAGGGCTGTAAAACAGCTCTTTCCAGCTGCAGTTCTTTGTTGTGCTGTTTATTAAAACAATTGAAGTGAACGTTGTGCTAAGATGATACTACGCTGACAAATTCTTTCTTTACAGTCAATTTGCTGAGGAAAGTAGCTTGAAGGGCTGTATTTCAATTCTGTGCCCGTAGATGGTCTCAGGAATTCTGTGTGCTTATCCCGCTCTCACATCATTACTGTCTGTCCTTAAACTGCTGCTTTGCTTCTCAAAGTATTATGTTAAATTGTGATTTGAGCCCTGAGCCAGCCTTCTGTGTTGTCCTTGGTATGGTTGGATCTGCTTGAGTGCAGCCTCAGAATTACAAAGTAAATAAAATCCCACAAATATTGAGTCTTTTTAGATCTTCTTAACCGAAAAAAAATCACTGGTTTAATATCTAATTTCATTGAAGTAAAGTGGTAGTTGCAGATTTACTTTAACATTTTCATGCTGAAACACAAAATTCAATGGCAAAGGTATACTTCTTTTTCTAGATACTGATTTGCAGAAATAGCTGTTATTGAAAATGAAAGACATTCTTGCTAGTGTAAGGAAAATAAAGAGGAAGAAAAACTGCAGAAATGCATGGCTGAGTGTTTCAAGCTTTCTGTCCTTACACGGGGTGCCAACAAACTGTCTGCAAGTAGAGAGAAACAGACTAAGAAATACAGTCAAAGAACAAATACTTCTATTTTCAGTAGTTGTAGGGAGAAAAAAAAGATGCAACCTGGTTGAGATTCCCATGAGAATTTTATTGCTTTGCCTAATTCTGCTGTAAGCAGTAATACAGTCTATTGCTGAGTATTTCTGGGATTTTGAGAAAAGTCTTTAACTGTACACTTGTGTACTTGGCTTTAGCATTTTAAAAAGCCCTCAAAAGTCATCTTAAAAAATCTCTAACTTCTTTAAGTTAGACACAATGGGTTGGATATATTTCTAAAAAAATTCCTCCTGCTATTCAGTATACTTTTGCAAAACAGAACCCCAGTATTAAAATTGGAGTGATCGTAGCCTTTTCTAGTTCAGTTAAAAGTTGAAAATTAAAAATATCTTAGAAGCACCATGGCATAATTATGTATAGGCTTCTTTTTGTGTGGTCTTAAACAGCTACTGAGGGAAATATTCCTGCTCTGCTCAAAATTTGAAACACCTCATATAACTATATAAATATAAAAATATGCTAACTGCTAACATGTATTTTGTTCATCCTATTAGGTCTTTTAAGGCAAAATTTTAAACTGAAGTCTTGACCTAATATTCTCTGTATGTCTTCTCTGGCATGAGACTTGGCTTTCTACTTTATCCTTCATTAGCAGAAAAAATTGTTATACATGATGTAATAGGAGGTGTTCTTTGTTCTAAGCCATTAAAATACATGAGACTGAGGGGGTTCAAGCAGCCCTAACAAAACCTGAGAGTTTTGCTTGTGTGCTGTAGCATGTATATTGTGTTGAGAATAGAGGCAGTGGCTTGGGAATTTAGAAGGCCTTGTGACATTTTGTCTTAATGCTTTATATCTCCCTCCTGTCTAGTATAAGTGACAGATGCCAATATATGTGGGATTTTTATGGTTTATTTAGAAGCTTCAACATGCAAACTAAACAGCTGAGTACTTATGTATGCTGGAGGTGACAGTATATAAAGAGCCTGTTAGGAGCCCAACTTATAATGGGAATTTAATTTTAAAATACTTCTCTAGTGGAGCTGTGAACTTCATTTCCTTAATGCCAAAATCAGAAGTATTTTTCCTGGTCCGAGGAGCTTTAAACAGAAAACACATGCAAAGTCTTGGAAAAACCAGAAATATATTCATTTTAATGTTAAGCATTTTCCCCATCTATTGCTTTTTGCCTTAAGGTTTGTTTGCTTCAGGCAGGCCGGTGAATGTCCCATTCCAGTATACTGGGAGACAGGGAGGATTCCAAAGAAATGCAGTGTCCTAAAATACCAAAGACTCCTTTGAAAATGAAATTGTAATCTCTTCTCTAAGTCATTATACAGTGGCTTTGTCTTGCACCTTGTAAAAAAGTCTTGCTGTCTGTCATAGAACCCACTAATTATATTCAGTGTTACACAGTAAACGAGAGGATACTGGATCTGAATACAGATTTGTTAAAGGATAATCCAATACAGGGACTAGTGGGTTTTAAAGACAGGAAAGTCTAATGTGTTGACTGTTGTTTGATATCTGCCAGGTGAAAATGAATTTTGATTTTAAAAATAATTAATTATTTTAATAATAAGATGAGTAAGTGGGAGCATGATGTCTTAATTTTAATTTAATCATTTAAAAGATTACTTGTTAGCTGATATTGTTTAAATATATAAAAATTTTTGAATAGTGTGGGAAAATGGCTTTTGTATAATCTCTGAGCTTCAGTCTGTATTGAGGGAAGGTTTATGTGCAGGAAGAAGCCTATGAAAACAAGTCATCAAAACCATATCAAACAGCTTGTTGGTCTGCATCTTCTTCACATCGAAGGATCTTCTCATATTAATGCATTATGCTAAGAATCTCTATAAAGACATGATTTACAAGAAGTGACTTTTAAAAAAAAATTTAATACTTATAACCTCTTACAGCTGCTAGATGCATTTTGTAGTGGTATGCCGGCCAGTATGGCCAAAAGCTCTGTACTGCCATGGCAAAAGGGGGCATAAAACTTCGGTTTCTGCCTAAAATAGATGAATCTATATGCTAGAATGGAAAGTATGTGTTCTTAGCAGAGTTTAGCAGCTTAACATCTCCCTGCATTCCTCTAAGGGGATTTATGGCTGTGAGGCTCATCTTGAAGCTTGAGGCTTCACTGGAGGTTTTGTTATGATTGCTGTGCTGTTGCTGTGCCAGATTGTTTGCCCATCCTCTAATCCCCCCTTGCAGTGGCAATCTAAAATGCACAGCTCTAACGCTCGCAGTGAGTGTTATTTAGAAGATACAGCTAATCACCCTCCATACTCAATTGCTGCTCTTGTGAAGACAAAAGCATTTGGAATAATGTTAGCCTAAAGCCTATTCAGGCACTTAAATTTTCCCAATAAGCTTTATATCTTTAATATAGCTGTTGTACTGGAGGTGTCTGAACAGCAAAGTCTTAACAGTCATCAAGCAGAATAAGCTCCACTGACAGCAGTGCTGCAGAAGGCTCGCTGGGCACTGGACTGATCAGATTTCAGCTCTGTTACTCTACAGACCCTCGTGGGACCTGGAACCCGGAGCTCCTACAATGCCTGCAGTTGCATAATACACCTTTTTATAGGAGTTCAATGGAAATCTCCCTGGAAAACAACATAGAAATCAATGGCAAAGTATTCTCGTATCCAGTAATTCTAAATACATTAATTTTTCTGGCTGTTTCATTAACGGAAAATAGTTTTCCCAGAAATAGTAATGCTTTAAATGTCACTTGTTTGTGATACTCTGCTTTAGCTAAATCATCAAATAAATACAACAGACATCTGAAGGTGTCATTTACTGATGACCATTGTAGAAAAACAACATGCCCTTTACCCTAGTATATAGTTCTCTTGGAGACTCCCAGGAAGTTCAGCCTCCATTCCACCTGTGTTTCCTGCAGATGAACACCTGCTTTCTGTCAGCTTGCAAGAACAGCTTCATGTGCTGAGCGTTATCATATACTCAAGCATGCATACATGTCCTTTAAAACATTTTTTTTTTTCCCCTGACAGCTTGGCAGATCGTGCTGCCATACTTTATTATACTTGTAGTTTCAATGAGAATGTTCTCTAAAGGCTGGTGGCTCCAGCTGATCCGCTGAGTGCTGAGCACGGAATTATAATTCAGCAGCGTGGGGGAGGGCTGTGCTCGCTGTGGCGGGCGCAGGGCACCGCTTGCTGCCTGTTGCTTAATCAGCATGAAACTATTAGCAAATTCTTGCCATCTCAGCTATAATGTACTGCTAATAGGTTTGCTTTATTGCATAGGACAGTCAAAAAAGCCTGGAATGTTTTAGTAATATTGAGTAAGCATAACATTCTTCTTAATGAAGTTTGACAGCGTTTTCAGAACTCCCTCACACTGTATAACAAGAGTACTTTAATGCATTCCTGTGCACTAAGTGCTGGTAATTTATTTGTGTCTTTCCTAATGCAACTCTTCTTACGTGAAAGCTTTTAACATAATTTTAAATTCTAATGTATTTCACAAAATAGATTCCTGGCAACAAAAGCGTCTGTATAATTAGTCCATTTAAACATACTCTCTAAATTTAGTCACAGTTTTACATTTGTCAGAAGACTTTGTAAATCCTATTTCAGTGGAAAAAAAAAATCACAGAAATTATTTGGAGTTTGCAAAATTAATTTAGATACATCTTACCCCCCGGTATTTTGGAACATGCTTTGTAATCTGGAGCACGCAGTGCAGAGGGGAATGTGTGTGCTAGTGTGGCCTCTTTCACTTGGATCATCGGGAGTAAGTTTTAGAGAGGGTTAGTGCCAGATATCTGAATCTGTTTCTTTTTCCTCCGTCTTTTGTTTAGGAGCAGTATTTTATTTTTAGGGCAGTTTAATAAGTACTTTATTTTACTGATGAATGGAAATGAATCTCTGATACTTAGGGCTTGGGATGATTTTCAGTTTTTCTTGTCAGCAGTGAAAAATGTTGTTGCACAGCAGAAAGAATTCAATTATGTCAGTTTAGTTTACTTTTAGTAAGCTGTGAATTTGTCTTACTATCATAGGAGAAGTGAGAAGGGTCACTGTGTTTTCCCACTCCCCAGTGGGAAAACAATCAGCTCAGGCAGTCTGCATGATGGGCAGGGATGTGACAAAGAACTCTGCTTCCTATTTTTATTGCAGGGTCTGATTCACCTACAGCTGCTCTCACTCATTTCTCTTACTTCTGAGAGTCTTATCTCATTCCTGGAGCCCAGAACTGAAGAAAGGTTTTTATGGTCTCAATCCAGCAGTGCTGCTCATGGTCAGAATGGCTCTACTTTGAATGCAGTGCCATCCCTGGGAAGACCAGATGCAATCTTTATGGCCAGTGCATCTTTAGCAGACCCTGTCTGGATTGGTATAACTGTGACAGCAGGCCTTGGGAGAGGGAGTCTACTTCAAATATCAAAATACTTTACTCCCTTCCCCCACACACCTCCTCCTTATTTCTGGCAAGGCTGTACCTCTTTATTTCAGACCTTCATAAGAGGTCTTTCATCCTCAAACTTTGTTTGAGAAGGACCTGCAAACAAGCAGGGGGATTTCTGTTATACATTTAATTACAGTAGATGTTCATACTTGTCTGAGTGAATGAAATCTACACAGAAAACTGGAGCAAGACTTTTTGTGTGTGTCTCCTGTTACTTGCACAGTTGGTGTCTAGAGCAAACACAGCATTTAATGTTGAATAGATGGTACCAAGCCTTTTAATTGCTCAGCAGTCCATGTAGAACATCAGAGACCATTGAAACATGTTCTGACACCCATTTTGTAGCACATACCAATGGACATCAAGCAATAATTTTCTGTGTGAAACCTGTGACTGGGTTACATTCAAGGAATATTGTTGAAGAGGAGGGATACTCAGATTTGAGGGTGGATAGCTGTGCTGAGCTTCTGCCGGAATTATTGATGTGCCCATTCATTAATATTCTTTAAATATACACTGTTTCTCTCCCCCTTTTTTTGAAGTAAGTTTCTAGACCATATGACACACTGCCTTAGTCCCTTCGCCAATTGTTTTATGTAAGATAGAATAGATGTGCTGTAGGCACCATGCATTGATGCTATTTTGGGGTTCTTTCTCAGTTACTGTAGCATACAATCCACAGAATTTTTTTTATCCTAATGGCCACATAGAAGTTATATTTGAACTGTGAAAATTACAGTTAACTGCTTCTGCACAGAGGAATACTGGATTTTAGATTGCACTGCATTTACTCAGAAACATAAAGAAGTTAAGCAGAAGCCCCAAAGCCCAGTTCATTTAGTTTGCAAGACCTCTATTTTGTATTACAAAATGCAGCTTGTTTCGTCATTTGCTTATTTGCAACTTCTCTGGGAAGAAGAATGACTTGAAGTTTCCTGTCAGTGCTGCAGCTGTGAAGGCAAACCAGGGGGAAATGGCCACAGGTCCCAGTAAAACTACTCTTAATTAAACATGTGTGGTTTGCCAGCTCATAGTGTTTTGGGGTTCTTTTTGCGAATTGTACCTCGGAATTGACTTAACAGCTGCAGTTCTGAGGACAGTGAAGTTGATAATTCATAGTCAGGGGAGAAGCACAGTTGAAGCACAAGTATTCCCACTTGTTGGCACATTTCAGGATACTGCTTTGGGTCACTTAAATTCTGTGCTGGAAAGCTTTTTAGTATGGAGATGATTTTATTGCCATTTTGATAATCTCTGAACATGGAAGTGGGTTTGTCCATTGTTGAACTTGCTTGCTCTGAAAGAAATATGTATTAATCTCACAAAGTATAGTACTGTGTGTATTTTCTTGTCTGGTTTGTTTTGCATCTTACTAGTTTTTTGAGGTTAACCACCTCAGTGAACAGGACAGGATCACTACAGGGTTGACGTGACTGAAAATGGGGATATGTCCCTATTTTTTTTCTGAAATCTGAGAAGCTTTATTGTCCATAACTCATCCCTCAGATTTGTGGGAATGTCTGAAATTGGAAGGATGACTAGACCCAGCGGTAGCTTCTTTCTTGCTTTATCTATGCCGGTTTTGCTACAGGTTGGAGAAAATTGTGCTTGAATGTTTCTTTTTGGGGAATGTGTGCAAGGGGAGGGGAGAGAAAATTTCCTCTTTCCTTACTGCTATGATTTTATAACACTTCTGGATTTTAACTTATTTTGAGTATTGAGATACCTTGGTGGTTGCAGAGGAGGGGAGAATATAGCATCTTTCCTTGCTTATATTGATTTAAGATAGTCCCACCATTCCTGACCCAGGTTTTTCTACCAAAAATTAATATTAGTAATAGTTTTTAATTTTTCAAGAAGCTATGAGGAAAATGTTTTATTTTATGGTCCATATGTAAAGTATTGCATGTGTTAGATTTAATGTTAAAACAGTTTTTCTCAAAATGATGACAAAAACATTTTCTTCAGAATTCAGTTTTTTCATTCCAAGTGTGGGACTTAAGCTAGTAAACAAAATCTCTCTCTCTCTTTTCACTCTTATCTTTTGTCCTACTGCTGTGTTCTGTACTCTGAGGTGACAGGAAGAGCTGTCCTTAGTCATCTTAAAAATATTTATTATTGTCTGCCTGAGCTACTTGCGGTACTTATTTCCTTTTTTGATGGCATGAGGCCTCTTCTACTTCAGTTTTTTAATGCTCCGATCACCATGGTACTGTATTGTTCTTTCTTATAGGCTGCTGATTTTTCTTAAGAAAAAACAAGGACTTACACCCAACATTTCAGTTGTGTGTACTTGTACAATAAATCAGCTTCTTACTGTATACTTTTAATAGCTTCTCCATTTGTTTGAAATTTCAGACGTGAATGTGCTGCTTTTCAGGATGAGGGTTACAGATTTGTAATGTAGCCTTGTTTACAAAGCCTTGTGAGAATAAGGAAAATAGAGAACAACCCCGTTGTTTTTTCTCACTGCATAGGGACAGAAGCAAGAATACCAAAAGTGCTGTTGAAGGTTGTGGACTAAACTGCACTTATGCTTTCAAGGAAAGTTCCCTATTTTCCTGATCAGGCTGTTGCAAAATTTAATTCCTTGTTTGCTCCATCCATAAGTAACTTTTTTTCCCACCTTCAATCTAGCCTTTTTTTTTTACCTGTCCCTGGAAGAAATAGACAGTTTTTTACTTATTGTTTCTATAATTGATTCTGTTTTAGATGCTTGAAAATAATTCCTTCTCCCAGCCATCTTTGGAATTTAATTAGGCAGCTAAACCTCCCTAAGAACTAAGAGAAGTTCTGAAAGAGAAGGTCCCGCTCTCCTGTCACCTTAGTCAGACACTTCAGAGGTGTCTCTGGCTGACCTTGCAATGACCTGCAAACACCTAAGGAGTCTAAATATGGGAGGGCTTTTTGTTTGTTTATGCAGTTTTTGTTTGTATAGGTTTTAAAATCTCAGTAGGGTTAATTTATTGCCATTCTGGTTTTTTCCATCCGCTTGGTGCAGGGTCACATCAGCATCAGGGGTGCAGAGGGCAGGGGAGATGGAGTTGCTCTGTTTGGTAGCCAGTGGCCAGTAGACCAGCGTAGCTAGGTCTGAAAAATGTATCATTAATCTTTGATTTTCTGAAGCAAATAAATTTGTGTTTTTTCTTATTTTCTAAACTTTGAGTTGTTGGCTGAGTCCATTGAACTATGTGCTTTATTAATTTAGTTACATGAACTGAATTAGTAAAAGCACTTGCTGAACTTCTGGTATAAGCAGAAGTCTCAGTGTGGCTTCTGCCTTTCTGCACAAAGGAAATTTTTTGCTTGTCTACATGGGTAGTTAGGGTAACTAACTCATTTAAAATGGCAAGTTACTTTTCTCTTGGTTTCCCTTTCTGTTAAGATAAGCAAACCAGTTTTTTCAAAAGGAAGAAGTGAAAAAAAAGTTTGTTGTTTCTTTTTTTTTTTTTTAATAGTAGATATTCTGATGTGTTAAAAAGGATAGCTCTTGAAAAACTTGCCTGAAATTGGAAACATGGACTTTGTGTGTACAGACTTAAGAACATTCCGAGATTCTTATTTCCCTAATCCAAGTTTGTTTTATATTAGAGTATGAATACATTACCTTGTGAACAGATTTTATCATAATTTTTCTAGACTGTGTGTGTATAATACGTATTTTGGTTTGTAAAGGTATAGAGTTTGCATGACAGTATGTAAAATGTGGTTCTTCAAATCATATATTTTGAAATTGTTTAGCCAGTCAGGATCCCTAGAACATGCTTTTTCAGGTGTTCCTGTTTATAAATTGCGCAGTCTTGAAACTTTTTTCCCAAGATTTTAATACAATGTTTATGGAAGTTAATGTGAATAGGTACAGCTACACTGGCTGGGTCTGAAGTTTATTCCCAAGTGGGCAGTGTAATCAAGGAAATTGCCCTCTGGAGTTTTGGGTTACATGAGAGGTGGAGTAGCTTGTGAATGGTAATTGCAGGTAATAAACTCAGGGAATGCTTGGAGAGGCAGATGTGGAGGGTAACAGGGTAAAAAGTGACTGGAGTGTACCAGTTGCACAACAGAATGTATTACTGTTAATATATTAGTAAGGCAAACCAACAGATGCCATTCTAGTATCTGATTTCATACTTTGCTTCCTAGGGCAGTTAACTGTGTTCTTCACTGGGATTTGCCACCTTAATGCCATAAGACATTTCCAGTATCCCAGTAAGTGTGCTCATACATCAGCTTTGCTCATACTGTTTGGATACTGGTGATGTTCTGCAGCTGCCTATGTCATTAAAAACTTCTAAGTGCTGCAGTTCATAAGCTCAAGAAGATATTTAGGAATTATTCTAACACCTAACAAAGAACTACTACCATAACAAACGCTTGCTGAATTTGCTGCCATGAGCAACATTTGGTGAAGCAGAGTTTCACACAAGTGAAATCTGCTTTTGCAGCAGAGTAAAAGGACAGCAGCTGTAAACTGTGTGGGAGTTCTGCATTTTCTTGTCAAGTGTTTGGAATGAAATACCCTTCCTAACAGAACACGTTTGATGACTGCTCTGTTTTAGAACTATCTCTTGCAAATTGTTAGTTTCTCTATTTTTTTTAAGAATCCCCAACTATCTATTGTGAAAGTGAACCATTATAATACACATACAGAGTTTAAAATGTCTTAATTTTTCTGAGTTTTTCCTTCTGTTTCTAATAGTAGAATATTGCAATTTTTGCTCTACTGACTGATGGGATTTTGGTAACTTGTGTGGTAGTAGTTAGACTTCATTCTGTTTATTCAAGTCATTCTCAAGCTATCTTTTAGGTTTTTGAGCTTGCTCAGTACTACAACTTCAGTAACTTGGGAATTTTATCAGAGGTGATGTTTACTTTCCCATCTGCACTTTTCATGGATTCCTTGCTTTACCCTGCTTTGTGTAAGCACCGGACCCTCAAAAGTACACTTAAAGGCTATGGGATCTGTACTTTTGGAAATGTAAAGTGTAGAAAAAATTGCTATTCAGTTTGAAGTGACTTTAATGGAAACTTTTCTATGACCTTTAGGCTATTGTGAGTTCAAATAATACCATTCTACACTATTCCCAAAGTAATATTTCATAGGAGCTAACTTCTTAGACGTGCTGTGTTTCTGAAATGAATACAGCATAGAAGTGTTCCATGAAGATCTTAATAATCTGTCTTTAAGAATACTTTCACCTCTCTGAGGCAGATGAGATGTACAACTGTACATTAAACCAGTTAAAACAGTAAATGTTTTGGTAAGTGAGGAGTCTCCACTACTTCTGAAACTTTAAGAGATTATTCTGCTCTAAGTGTTCTAACACAACTGAACAGCTTGTTGTGCTCTTGTGATACTTGCCGTCTGAAAAGCAGTACCTATTGGCCTATTACCGGATAATTTTCCAAATTTTCCACTGGAGAAAGCAAGCTAGGCTTTTCTTGTGTTTTCTTAGTGTACTATTTTAGTTTTTATAGAATACATCCTTGAGAGACACCACAAATTATTCCAAACAGCTTTATTATTCACAAATCTGCATTCAGACATGTACTGCAGGCTTCACAGAGCTCAAGAATTGATAGCAATTGAGCTAAAATACAGGAACAACTTGAAATTAACTTCCCTAAAATAGAGGTGTAAATCTCCTTCTGTATGGCATATCCAGGTTGGTCAGGATGTGGACTAAATTTCTGAATTAGGTTGCAGGTAACTTTTTTACATGTGTTGAAAGTATCAGCATTTTATTTGGTGAACAGGAGGAAAAAGGAGTGAAGGAAATTTGCTGTCTGACTTTGGAACATAGTTAAATTTGGTCCCTCTTTCCTAACTGGGGTGAGCTTGCTGTGTAAGCATGTATGACGTAAAGTGTTTCATATGGTATTGAAATCTGCTATAGGAAAAGCAGCTTTGTCTATATCCTTGGACAAAAGCTTTTTTATGGAAGGGAGAAGCTGGATTGTGCAAGTGGCAAAGTACAAGTACGGTAAACACTGTCATCTTTGTGCATGTTTGACAAAGGATCCCATTGTAAGATCCTACTTCCGTTTTTTAAAATATTTGACATCACTGTTGCTATCCTTCAGTATACTTTTTTTAATTGCTGTAAACTTCCTATGTTCATATGTAATAGTTTGCTCATGCAGTGAGCAACTGCAGGAATGTGAATGGGAAATTTGCAGAGCATGCAGGGAAAAAAATGGTTTTCCATCAATTTTCTTTGATTGGTCACTTATGACGGATGATCTGAGGGTGGTCTCTGGTACTCCAGGACCCAGCCAAGTGCTGCCTCCTGTCACAGGCTATGTCCTGCTGCTGCAGCCAGTTTCCATTCCTGTTCCCGCAGGAGCAGCCACCTTTAGCTTTCTGTAGTGCTGCAGGATTTCGCAATACAATTAAATAAATCATTATCTTGATGAGTATGAAAATAATTTAAGTCACTTCTTTTGGGCTACAAAGGGAAAGGAATGTATTTAGTTTGGGGGGCTTTTTGCTATGCACCTAGATGTTGGTAGATTACAGTAGCACTAGATAAAGATTTATATTTTCATCAACTATAGGAATTTTTTTTTTGTATTATGAGAGAACTAAAACAGAAGGGAACTTACATGGCTGAAATAACACAAGTACATTCTGGCAACCTCGATGTCCTATGTACTAAGACTCTGATTCATAATCTGGTTTCATTAAACAAAATATTAATAGAAGTGTATATATAATAAAATTAATTGTATGGAACTATCTCCAGTAATAAAAGAAATAATATCTCAGCCTGTAGTTCAGTGTAAGTAAAATACAAAATTTCCTGAAAGATAAAATTAGCAAAGGTGAATCATGCTTAATTTAACTGTTTCCAGTCTAATGGAAAGTTACTGACTAGCCATTAAAAAATTACTTTGAATCTATCTGCTTAATTTTTAAATGGGCCCCTTTAAACATTTAACTGTTGAATGGCCTTTATTAGGCAGATCTATTTGAATGATTTGTACGGGATGATTTTAATTCTGTGTTGCTTTGCAATGTCATATTATTTTTCTTGCCGCTTTATAATGGCAAATCAACTGAACACAAGAACTTCAATGCATAAATAATACTTGCATTACTATAGCTTGTCTGAAATTTATAATCATCTGTTAAAAGGCTTATAATATTTACTCTCATTGTTTTGTATGTTCCTTAGACTTACAGTGTGAATTATCCAGCCTATGTTGGAGAAGGTTAGAGCATAAAAAAGTTAAATTAGCTTGCTCTGTTCACCTCTGAGGTAGTAGTGGACTCACTGAAAAATCTCCCCTGTGGTTTTTGTGTATAAGTTGTAAATATGCCTGTATCTGTTAGAAAGCAAACAGAGTTGGGAACATGTTGGTAAAAATATAAACCAAAAGCAGAAAGAGGAAGGAAAAGATGAGCTAATTATTCCAGTTCAAGCTGTCACTTTATGAAAATGAAACTGTAGAGTTTTTGAGATTTCTTTTGTATCATTCCTGTTGAATAAAGCTGGTATTGAAGTCCCAGGCCTTCCTAAAAGGACAGTGGCAATTCCTTGGCAAGAAGCTCAGTTGTTGAGGGAACTGGGATGCTTCGTTCCTAGTCTCAGGATGCTGTGGGATTTGCCTGTTCTCCTTTCTTCAGCTTGCTGCTGCAGAGACAGTATTCCCTTGCTTTCCTTCAATATAATGCTCTTCTTTTGCATGAGTATGGACAATCTGTTGTTTGTAACTTCATAAGGAGTACTGAGATTTGCCTTTCCCTTTTTTTTTAAGATTCTTTATTTTTAGCAGCTACTTACACCAATCTGAATGCAGCTACTGAAATTAAAGCTTTTACATTCAGGTTCATAACATTGAGAAGCTGCAGACAGAGGCACCACAGTGAAAGGAATTTGATGTGTGGTAGGTTGTGTTTTGCAGGCTAGCATTGCAATCATTCTTTAAGCAATTGTTATGTTCTAGGAGTTTTTGTCTTGAATTTAAGTTCTGTAAAAGGAAAAAGGTAATTACCAGTTACAAGCAAACTTTGTTTTCTGGCTCTGTTGCTGGCATACTGTGCTACTTCACAAGGTACTTTTCATTACTGAAATGTGTACGTTTGCTTTTCATTGCACTGAGTTCAGGTTTCCAGAGGCCTGATAGCATATCTGTGGCCTTTGTTAAAAATGTTGACTGTTCATTCATGAATGATTAACAGGTTGTTTTTTTTAAAGGCCCGTAACTGCTTCCTACTGTGCCAGTATAAAAACTGTGTTCTGAAAATGCTGTGTACGCAGTCTCTGTTTGAAGAATGTTGTGTGTTGATCCTGGAAACTTTGTCCTGCCTGCATGAAACTCTCTTCCTTATCAATTAGCAAGGATTTAGTGCTAGCAGACTTTTCTGAGAGACTGAGGTTAAATGTGGCAGATTTCTACAGTATTATACAGAGCATTACTGAGCTCTGGGAGAGGTCCTTATGAAGTTGCCAGAGTGCTTAATGGGCTCTACAATTTTCATTCATGTCGTAGTGTCACAGAAGTATTTCTGCTTTCTAATTTTCCTACATCACTTTTCAAGCAAGAGTCCTTCACTGTTCTTAGGAGGAGAAAGCAACATGAAGAAGTCTGAAATCCGTATCAAATAGCAAACGGATGTTGAAATGTTTGGAGTATAAGGCGCTTTGTGTGTGCATGCATGGGCATGTTGAAGGATGTGTTCTTGCAATTCTGATAGTGAGAAGACAAGGAGTCTCTTTGGGAAGATTTAATTCCATGTTTATGAGCATTAAGAGTTTGATAGTGCAAAAAAAGGCCTCAGGGAGGGAAGTTCTAACTTGAAGTCCTGTGTAGTGTTTAGCATATATTTAGCTCTCCCTTAAATGTGTATGTCTGGTTTTGGGCATACACCTGTGGAAGTGATCAGGTACTGTTTTTATCTAGGTAATGCCTTGTCTATTCAGACTAATATATTGTCAGTGAGTAATGATTTTGATAAATGTAAGTTAAATTAATCTCCTTTTTGGCTTGGAACTATTCAAGTTTTTTGCAGAACTCGATTGTGAACTCGCAAAATGGTCATCTAAAAGGAAAGGGGGAGGTGGTGCAGTGCCTGGGAGCTCTACAGGGACATCCACTGTGACCTGCCTGTGTGAGACTCCCCCTCTCAGCCTGGGAGGTGAGGGGGGATTGACCTTCCTGCCAACACTGGCGTAGAACATGCACTAATGTTAATTTCAGGAAACTTTGAACTTTCTAAAAGCTGTTTTTCCTATCAATAAACAAGAAATTCTTGACAAATTAGTCTTGGTAAGGTTGGATGCTGTTGAACCGAACAAAATCCTAGGCACAATATGCCTCATCACATGGCTTGGGGTATGAGGAGGTTTCATTGTGTGCTACAAGGTTATTAAAAATAGTTCCTGATAACAAAGTCATATCCCTTGAAGACGTACTTATGAGCTAAGCTGTGTGTTACAGTCAGATTGGTGACTTTGCATTTTCTTAATGCTTCACTGAAAGCAGTAATTTCCAGATGCCTTTCAAAAATCTTGCAGTTCTGCCTGAAAAATCTGTCAGAAGATAAAAGAACAGGGAATAAAAGTAGCCTGGAGCATTGGTGGGGCAGGACAGCTAGTTGTCTTGATTGTTGCTCAGGAGAAAAGTTCTGTCTTTTCCTTGAAAACCAGAAATTGGTATATGGAGTTTGGAAGCACTGAGCGTTCAGAAGAAAATCCTTCATTACACTTTCATATCACGTTACTGTTTTAAACATAACTAGAATGCTGCCTGAGTTAGGCAGCAGTACTTTGGCTGTGAGCTCCCAGTATTGCCTGAGCACATCCATGTCCTGCAGTTTCATCTGGAGTTGTGCTGGTTATAATGCTGAAATGGTTGAAAACCTCAGTGTGAAGCCTCTGAGCCACATTCCTGTGTGTTGCTTGAGAAAATGTTCCAAAAACTATACCAAGCATTCTGTGTCACAGGCTTTCTATTTGGAAAACACTTTTATTAAATACACAGAACTGTTCATTAAATCATGGCACTTCACTGTCTTAAGTAAAACAAAAAGTAGCTGTTAAATGCGGGCCAGACAGCAAAGCTGCCTTATTGCTTTGTGTGGAAGAGGAACTTCAGGAGGAGGTGAGGTTGTGCAAGCCCCCCACGGCAGCAGCCAGAGTGCCTGGTGGTGCCACTTCTGCCACTTCCTCAAAAGAGAGGAAGGAGCTGGAGGTTTGTGCGTTCTGTGGTGTCGTTTTAATGACAAACCCCGTGGTTTAATGGGTGGTTTATGTGGGAGATGCAGCTTTGCAGGCTCTTAGGACACCAAGGCAGAAACAGTGCTTTTGAATGAGGAGACATCAAGATTACTGTCCCAACACCCTGGGGAATTGGTTCATCCCTGAAGACAGTAAGGTGGTCTTTGTTCACAGTAGTGTTGTTTATGGTCGTAGTGCTCTTAAGATCAACTCTACCAAAGGCAGATGTTCTACCTTCCTCCAAGGAAAAAAAAAAAAAAAAAAAAAAAAAAAAAAAAAAAAAGGCAGGCATGTGTGACTTGGATAGTAGAAAAATATCCTTTTACTGTTCTTCAAGTTTTGTGACAGATCTTTCCTTTGAATCACGTATAGAAGGATTGATTTTGGCTCTCTGATTTTGTCAGTGCTGCAATTTTTTTTTTCAGCGCTTGTGGTTTGCCTTAGATCTGCTGTACTTGCTATATCTAGTAAGCTGTGGTGTGTCTTTTAAAGGCACGCAAAACAAGTCCATGCCCGTTATAATCTCATTAAGTTCCTCTCTAGCTGTTTCCCCCCTCGGTTGTGGATATTGCCCATATTTGGTTCTACCTATGGTGCAATCAGTTTATATCTGATTGTTTGGTATGATATGCTGTCTTGCCTGAGCAAACCCTGATAATTTATGATTAGATGTGGCCTAGATTAGCATCTTATGATTTTAATGTTTAAAAGTACATTATAAAAGATCTTTTATGTAATGCAGTAGCAACAGAAGGAAACAAGGACTTGCCTACAGCAAAGCTGCTCAGTTAAAACCAAGGGGATGGTGTAAACTGTATAGTTCTTTCCTTTAGAGTGCCTAAATATTGTGCCCCAAAATCCAGAAATGGCAATGCATTACCAGGAAACTCTTTAATTTGGTTTAATAACTAGCTGTTTTCACAATCTCATAATCACAGCTCTTGTGAAAACACATGCTCTTACGCTCTGCATGGCATGTTTGTATTAGACTTTAAAAATTGAACATCTGAAGCTTTATTTCTCTCCTAAACACTGTAGTGACTCATTTGGAAGTACTTGTGGTTTCAGTAAGTTCTGTGGTCATTTAACCATAATTTCTGCTGGCTACCATGTTAGCAAACTATTTATTAATAAGAAATTGTCATTAGTGTATTTTCTTGTAGGTATTTGTTGTTCTACTTTTGTGCATGTATGTGAATAAAATCAGGTGGATAAGAATATCCACTTAATTTCTACAAGAAGAGAGAGGTAATTGAAAAACTTGGTGTTGATGCCTAAAATATTTTTAAATAAACATGTTTGAAAAGGCATTCAGGTAAACCATCCAGGTGTTTTTCAGAATTTCTTAGTCACAACATTGTGCTCATCTTTCCGACTGAGCTGCCTGTCCAGACCTTGCTGAGAGTGCAGAAGTGCTGCATTACGTTCACCATCACTGGATTGACAGCGAGGTGGAAAGGTTGGGAAACAATCTTTGCCTAACAAGTGGCATCTCAGAAATGCTATGTATTGTCTTGAACAAGATCACTTTACTTACAGTTTCTGAGCAATACTTGAACTGTAAAGCAGAAATTTTTCAACAAGGCATGGCAAGCATATAATTTTTTGATGACAATTCCAGTGTATTTCAAATCTGCTGTAAGATATAATTATCAGCTGTCATGTGGAGAAATACTGAAAAATTGGTTCAATATTAAGTAAATATAGCTTGTGATATCTACCTTAGAATTAAGAATCTAATGTTCTCACATCCCAGCATTTTGTGGCTGTCCTTTGTGCTTTTGTACTTAACAACAAAAAAAGGAGTTTGTTGGTTTGTTTTACTACTGTATTCTGATTTGTAAGGGAGCATTCGAAAATTCATTTGCTCTTTAACAGTGCATTTCTTCTCTCAATAGCCAACTACTCCACCAAGCCAAGGGAGGCCTGATTCACCAGTTTATGCTAATTTACAAGAACTGAAAATATCTCAGTCTGCACTTCCACCACTACCTACAAGTGCTCCAGTCCAAATAAATGGGGAATGGGAAACGCATAAAGATACAACAGGACGCTGTTATTACTACAACAGAGGATCACAGGAACGGACCTGGAAACCTCCGCGGTGGGCCCGAGATGCAAGCATTAATAAAGGGGATTCCCAGAGCCATGCAGATCATGAGGTAGTTCCTTCTGAGATCAAAAGCAATGAGATTGTAATGCATATGAATGGTCTTTTGCTGTGGAATTTGGTGTCTCTGAATTCCAAGGTATCAAGGAGTGTCTTCCTTTGTCTTTTTGGTTATGAAGTAGTCAACAGTTTCACTCTTGAGTTGCTTTTGTGTACAAGAATGCGTACATGAACTGTGTTGAAGAGTAGTAACTTGTAAAAATGCCTGTAAAAAACAGCCCCATAGTAGATATTGCCACTTTTGAACAGATTACCGTCAGGCCATAAACATATTCTTTAGATATATCAATGGATTCTTTTCATCATGTAAAAGTTTTGCTTTTGCAAAGCCTTTTGACAAAGCTTTGCTGCTGACCTTGCTTGAGACAGTTGAAGCTTGCTGTGAAGTTGTTTATGTTAAAAGGTGATTTGGTCTAATATTTTAGGTGCCAATTTATTCTGTGCAGCCAGTTGCTAGGAAAAGCCTGATCGTGGGGTGTGTTTATCTGAACTGCAGTGGTTCAGATAAAGCAAAGGAATATTTGGGAGATGGATATTACTATTTAGATATGCTTAAAAGAGTGCTCTTGTGTCCAAACAGTACTGAGGTTAACCAGTTTCCTGATGGAAAGAAAAAGCAAATATTTATCAAGAAATCTTCTACATATTTCACGTCTATATACCCTTTTCAAATATATATATATAGTTTTGGTGGATTTTCTCCTGAACCAACTACATATAGTGTGTCTATATATCCTATATATATATATTTAAGCTGTAAAACCAGAGTTTAGTTTTAAAATCAAATTGTGGACTGCTCAAAAATTTTTGATTGCTGGATGCCTGTCATGGAAGTCTATCTCTGGAAAGGTAGTAACATGAGCAGGAGAGAAAGGGAAAAGGAAACCTTTCATTTCCTTTGGCAATGGCCTTCACAGCAGCCATGACATCCACAAGTGTTTAAATAGCCGAATTTTCTTGCCAGACGTGAATGGCAGAAACAGGCAAACAGATGGAATGTTTATGCCTGTCCCTTTGGTATCTCTGGTGATGGTCTTTTAATTTATCACTGACTGTCCTTTTGCTGGATAAGACTGGTTTTAGTCTGGATAAGGCGACTGTTTTTTTGAGTAGTGATTCTCTTTGTTGTTAGTGTAACTGGTTTTCTCATGTTGTAGTTTTTCCTTCTTTTCGTGGAAGGACTTGCAAGAATTCTCTCTCCCTCCCCATCTGCAAGCAATCCCTCTGACTCTTACTCATACATCTGTACCATCACTTCATCACATGGTTGCATCTTCAGAATGCTTGATTTTTTATTTATATTTAAAAATTGCCCATAACTTCTTTCTTCTCAGTTCTTCTGTTTATTTGTGATCCTTCAGGTATCACAAGTTGGCCATCAGACAGTTATGTCTATGAAGTTTTCAGTGTTTGTGAGACCAGTGGATGATATACATTTCGATTTTTAACTAGACACTAAGTCTGTATTTCCAGTAGCTTAAGCGCCTTAGGTGGTTGGTGTCTTGACTGGGTTATCAAAATACGAGTCTAGGGAGAGATACATGTTGCATGGTCATGTCAACCCACTTACCAGCAGTCACATGTTGATTTTGAAGCTGCCTTTCCCCCCACTCCTCTTTCCTTTCCTTTTCTGTTCTGCATTTGGGAACATGCTTCACACGCCACCGTTAGTGTTCCTTTTTGGAACCTCTGAATGCTTAATCCAGTATAGAGTAAAGGTTGAGATCCAAGCCTAAGCTACAGTAAAATGTAGGGCATTTCAAATTTTGTCTGATTAGGAAAAGTTAGAGCTAATATATCTTAATAATTATAAGTTGGCTTTTATGCTCGTCTGAGTTATGCCCTTTTAATAATAAAAGAGTACATACAGAAGGATTAAATGCTAGTTTCTACTGATTTGTCCTCAGAGGAGCTTGTGTTGTATTAGGTAGCAAAATGGAAGGTAATGTAAAAACGAGACCTGGGTGATCACGTATTCTAATATATGAGTAATATATGAAACATGACACAGTTTATAGTTGGTCTTTGAACTCTCCGATTAGGAAATCAAATTTTATTGGATAATTTAAAAGGGACAGAATTGTACCTTATTTGCCAAAGTAGCTGGTGACAGACATGGCACAAAGAAAACAGTTGTAGGTCATGACAGTTAAATGGATGTTACATGTTACATGGATGGGATGTGGGGAAGCAGTGAAGTCCTATGGACAAGGCCTATAAGAAAGTGTAGAAGATTTTGGTATTACAGATAAAATGTATTAGAGGCAGTGACTTGTTAATGTATTTGAGGAAGGAGTTCTTAACAGTAATTAGGAGAAATTTGTCAAGTGAAGTGATGTGATTAAGTTGAACTGTAAAAGGAATGAGATGTCACAATATCAGAGAAGACAAACCCCTAATACCTAGAGAGGAGATCATAGTGTGAAGTAGACATCCACAAATTACCCAACAGCTGTAGAAAAGCAATAGGTTTTAGTTGAATTTCAAAACTAGATTTAAATCATGTGGCCAGAATGCGATTTCATTCCATATTTTTTGTTTCAGTGTAAACAAACTGTAATAAAGGGATGGTAGCTTCCTTAATTAGTATTCTTCCTAATTATTTTCACTTTAACAAGTAGTAGTAAAGTTAAAAGCTAGAAAGGTTAAGTGACAGAAGGGAGACAGATAGCTGTTCCTATTAAATGCTTGGTGATGAACTAGTCTCTGCCCCCAGGAATTTCTATGTAAATAGAAAAAAGCCGAGAATGACAATAGAAGCAATGATATGGGGGACCTTTTCTGTAATTCTTTTTAATGTCACAGCAGAGTTCTTATAAGGTGTAAGGTTGGGCAGCTGTCTGCTTAAGATGGCTTTATTTATGTGTGATATTGTTTAACTGGGGTAAGACTTGAGCTAAAGCACGGACAATATGAAAAAAACATGTAGGCAGTTAATGCCAGAAGAGTGTTGAAAGTGAAATTGAAAGCTATGGAATGTGGTCTGGTGTTCTCTAAACCCTGCTGCTGATGCAGCTTTAGCAGCTGTTCCTGACAGCTGAGGGACGAGGAATGCCTTGAGTTGGTAAAATTTGTAACAACTCAGGAATTTTGTTGAAGTTTAGGTCTACAAACATTCAGGATATGAGTTAGGTCTTGCTGCATCTAAACTATTATTATAAGAGTGCCATGCAGATAGACACATTAAGAGTCATTCCTACTCTACAACGGTGGTTTTTCTAGGAGAACTTTCATTTTTAGGTCCTCTGTTTAGTTTTACCTGTCTAGGGTGTTTCTTCAGTATCAGGAGTTGCTTGGAAGAGGCAAATACCAATATATTATATTATTAGGTCATTATCTCTGTAGATAATAATAATAAAAATGTCCAAAGTCTTCAACATGGATTGGCCATATGTCAACACAATGAATATTTAACCATTAAAACTATGTAAACTTAAGTACGTGTATACAGTATAGTTATCCCATGAAACAGTAGTTCAAATGGGGCCAATAGCACCCTTGGCAACTCTTCAGTCTTAATTCTGCAAGTGTAAAAATGGGACTGAAGACTCCCCTCACCCCAGTTCCTCCCCTCCCCGCAGTGGTTAGGAATTGGCACATGAGAATTTCACATTGCCCTTGTGCAAGAGAGGCAACATTGGTTAATCCATAGTTTAATGCTCACATTCTGTAAGCTGCAGAGGACATTTGCATTTTTCCATGTTCCTTAATTAATCACCTAGAAATTTCCTGTGGGTTTTGCTGTGCTTGGTAAGCTGGCTCATGTCAGTTGAAAGACTTTGTGTCACACAAGTGGTAAGGTACTCAGGAAAGTAACACAAAAAACCTAGGTAAATAATTTGGATATATCCTTAAACACGTAGTCTCTAAACTCACAGACTTTTGAAAACTGGGGAGTTTCTGATAATTGAATATTTTTTGTATGACTTAATTTTTTTGGGAGAGGTTTTTTCCTATTTAAAATTGAAATTGTGTCTCTCTCCTGCCTTACAGTTTTTCTCAAAACCCTTATGCCAGTGTTATTGAACCATAGTATTTTATTCCTGTAGTTTCTGAGTAGCAGGGTGTCTTAAATGTTATGCCTCCTGCTAGCTGAGGATCCAAGACACTGGGAAAGGAAATCTGCATAGAATTCCTCAGGAGACCACAGCATAGAGATGTTGTGGGAGATGAAAGAAGGGAGATTTTTTTTGATGCATGGAGTAGATGATTAGAATAAGACTACAGTGTGTTAATAAGGGCATGAACAAGGTTTATGGGGGAACAGAAATTGTTCGATGTGTGTGTAAAATCTTTTCTTTGCATTACACATCAAACTTGTTCCTAACAAAATAATTTACTTCTACCTTCAGAAAACAATTTTTCACCTCAGCTAGCTGTGCCTGGTGGAAAGCCTTGCTTTTGCAATGCTCTTTGTCATGTGCATCAGAGTTGGAAGGAGGAGAGTGGAAATTATATTTTAAGATGCATTGGACAAATACTGTAAAATGCTGCACTTCAAAAGGTGGAACTGGAATTTCAAGTTGTCCTTAATCACTTTTGTGTTTCCAGATGTATTTGAGAAAAGGAGAAGGATTTAGGTATGAAATTTGGGATGGTGATAGAAAACCGAAGTAGCAGGGCTCCCAGGTCTTTATGGCAATGCAGATTACTAAAGCTAACTCTCTTTATCAGTAATGTAAATTTGTAGGAATAAAATTTGGATAGGCAAAACCCCTGGAGCTTAAATTTGAGTAGTGAAATCTGGTATAGTGGAAATTAAAAAAAAAGTATCAGTAAAAGCTAGTTGTTCTGAAAATACTTTGAATTGTCTGTACTGTAAAAATGCATCTTGTTCTCTCATATAAGATAGAAAAATGTGAACTCCCTGATTTCATTAGTATTCTCTTTCTAGTCAAATAATCTTTGATCTTTCAGATTTTAAAGCGCTTTCATTCTCTTATATGTTTCTGACTACTTGTAGCATCTTTCATCAGAAGAAAACGACCACAGTTCTTGTTACAGCCAGTCAGATAGTCAGTATGGTTCTCCTCCAAAGGGTTGGTCAGAAGAGTTGGATGAACATGGTCAAACCTTATATACCAATGACTATACTAATGAAAAGGTACTTTTTCCTTCTTCTCATCATGTGTTCTAATTCACTTCTAGAAATGAAACCTGCATTTCCAAAAGTGAAGAGCATACCTCAGCAGTATCTCCTTTTGTTTTTTTAAATATGCATGAAGCTTTAGCAAGTGAACTGTTTGTCTTATGTATGTTTATTGTTATTTAGAAGAAGTTTTATTTCCAGTTGTGTATCAGATTATATTAAATGAACATATCATGTATAATTTTTTTGGTTCCTGCCCTCCCCCTTCCTCTTAGTTATGCAGGAATGAACTTCATAGCAATAGGTTTTTCTTACTGTCTTTTAAGAGTTGCTCTTGTCTACATAGACCTTCCAGTTAAGATGTTTTAAAACTGAATGTAATGCTGCTTTATCACTTTCATAATTTCTTTTACTAGAGATTTTCACTACTGTTTTCAGATGTAGACAGACTTCTTAATTAAACTACAGCCATATCAGCAGATTTGTGCCCTATTCTTATTATCTAATTGCTGCTGACAATTTACTGTGATTCTGGGCACGCCATAAAAATTTCTCCCACCTAGGATAAGTTACAGTATTTGTTTAGAATTGTAAAGCAGTCAATTCTTCTAATTGTTCACTGAAGTTGCATTTTGAGTTTTTTTAACTTCTAAAGTGTTCACTGAAACAGTACTTCATCTTATTATAGCACCAGCTGTTCTCGAGTTGAAGTATAAAAGTTTTATTTGCAAGAAGTTTCTAAACAGTTGTGGTTTTGATCAATTTTAGAATTTTATCCTCTTTAATCTTTTTCTGACAAACATCTGTAAAGCGCATTCCTATGTTTTAGCAAATATGCAGCATTCTTTTTTAATTGCACTGGGATTGATAGAAACCAGCATTTCCTACCACAGACAGTTATAGGAAGGCAATCTTGTGAAACCTGCTTGAGCCAAGAGCCTTGCTGTGAGTGTTTCTGTATTTTTCTGCAATCATCTTGTTGATTTTTGCTTATTACAATTCTTTTCTTTCTGCATGACCAGTCCCAGTTGTTATGGGTTTACTTTGATTGTGAGAGGTGCTTGTAGAGGTTACAGAAATTATATTGTCTACTTCATGATTTCTCTAGGGACTGCATCTTATGTTTCTGTTGATGTTTTGAAAATGTTGTTCAACAAGTGCATCTCTCTCTCAAATTATCAGCAGTTGCTAATTGAGCTGCGTGTAATTTTATGTATAAGATCCTGATGCAGATCTGATGGAAGGATTGTGCCTTCCTAAACTGATAACATAATGTTGATAAGAATGAGATATGGCATCTTGAAAAAATATCTATTTATCACAGTCTCTTGTGTGATATTGCAGGACTTTTTTTCTGAGGAGTTACAGAAGGAAAAAATTAGGATGCTGAAAATTGTTGCTGTCATTGCAGTCTAACCTTGGTTAGTTAATGGAGGTGTGCATTAGACACTGCTGAAGTGGATGGCACTTAATTAAAAATTAACTTTAAATCTCAGGTCTCAGAGATTTACCGTTGTGGCTGTCACTCTCATTATGTTTTCTATCATCACATTTCTTTCTGCAGTGGATAAAACATGCAGATGAGCAAGGCAGACCGTACTACTACAGTGCTGATGGTTCCAGATCAGAGTGGGAGTTACCTAAGGTGAGTGACCTAAAAAAGAAACTTCAACAACTTGAAGCTTTCTCCTCTTCCTGGATACGTGTTCTATCGGGCCTTTAATGTGAGGTATTAACCACCAGAGGACTCAGATATTGGTCTTTGTTATTTATTGCATTTTTGTGGAATTTCTGATTATGAAGAGAAAAAAAATATACTCAAGGACATGAAAAATGGATGTATGTAGCTATTCAGCTGTCGAAGGAGGTCTGGTGTCTTTGTTGAACTGAGCAAAGGTTTTATGCAGGGCTGCATAATAGTATCTGTGATTTTGCTGTGATAAAGAAAACCTGCATAGAGAAAAGAGAAATCTTCATTGAGAAACTGTAGTCTATTTTTAGTACCCTCCAAAGTGCTTACAGATAAGTGTTGAAAAACAGAAATTTCAAAAGAGGTTTGTGGTGTCTTTGAGGATCACAAAGTTTCACCAGAAGTGTGTTCTGTTATTTATTAATTTTGTAGTGAAAATAGAAATTTGCAGGGAAGTGACAGACCTAGGGACACTTGGTAGTCTGAGGATGTATCTAATACTATTTAATTCTCATATTCACTTTGAAAACCTATAGGGCATTTTTCATATGGATGTTGCTGTGTATGTCTTCCCTGCTGTTTGTTCAATACTACATAATAAGGTGTGACCATTAAAAAAATTGTTTCACACAAAACTGTGTGCATAAATATATAAAAAACCATGTTTCTCCATTATTGTTTTATCAGTACAAAAATCAGTGTCTTGAGTCACTTCCAGTTAGAAAGGAGCAACCTTAATAGGTAGGGCTTTCATAATATTTGTGAGAAAATATTTACATTGAAATTTATGAATGAAGTTATACATTAAACTGTTTTATTATGTCAGTAAAAGAATTGCATCTGAGTCACTGAAGAGTTGAGTTAGCTTTGAGAATTCTCCTATGTTAGTCCGATGTGTTAGATAACTTAAATTTTATAACATGCATCAATGTAACAATATAATCTGTACCTATTGGTTTTAAAAGCTATTAAGCTTTTGATTAGTTATTAGATTTATTAGAAGTCTGAAAATCTGATGAACCAGGTTTTGCCAGAAACAATTACTACTTCAGTATGTATCATTGAAATTAATTTTGGGGAATAATGTCATGGGTGCTTCATTCTATGACTTCTGCTGTGCAGGAAGTTTTGACTTGGAAGAAATTGTGTTGCTCAAAAATAGACTGAGTTTGGATTTGAATTAAATAGGAAATTGCCTTTAATCCAATTAGAATAAGTAACAAAGGTAATCCAGAACCGTTACCTGAGGCATAATAGGAGGCATAAAGGAGTGGGTTCTAGTATTTGTTTAATAGTGATTCTAAACAAAATCTGAGTTCTGGTGTATTAGTAGTCACCTCCAACATGAAACATAGCCTTTGGTTTGTAATTTGTGATCTGATATGCTTTAGTTCTTGTTCATTTGAAAGTGGTCACATATTGCTGTTAGAAATTTTCCTTGAAAATTGTTTCTCATGATCCATTTGGGCAGAATGTACTTTTAAATGCCTTCTTCAAACTAGTATATCTCAACTGACAACAAATATAAGGTTAACAGAAGAAAATGAGCAGTTGACTCTTACATTCGTGATCCAAGAGTCACCGTGTTCCCAAAAATCCTTGGCTTTTAACTTTAAATTCTGTGGAATAGCTTAAATATTTCAACAAAAGATTTATCTAGCTTATATAAGTATATATTTGAAAATGTTATGCTTGTGGGTAATTAAGCATGATTGAAGATTAGTCTCTTAAAGATCTTGCTGAAGCTGCCTCTAAAAGTACTTAAAACAAATGAATTAGAGGGACCACTCAGACCACAAAACTGCTTTGAAGAAAAATAATCTATGCTGAAAACTTGTGAGAAAACCATAGAAAGATCTCAACACTGTAACACTTGCTTAAATGAAAAGTAAGTTACTAGGAAAAATTCTACTCTTGCTCATTTTTTTTCTCCAGTGTATTTAGCCCAAATATTGCCTTCCAAATCTTGTGAAATACAGTGATGTAATAACATGGTCATGTAATGCTATTAAACCAGAAAAAGAAGAGAATCTTTTAGTTAGATGGTTCTCAATAATCTGGATTTCATTAGAACTAAAAATGGTTTAGAGATTTCTGGAAATAGCACACTAGCTGAGCTAGTACTGTGACATTAAAAATCTTTAGAGTAATAGAATTAACTATAAATGTGCACGTGCTTGGGAATAACACACTGTTCTTGTACATGTGTTAAAAATTGTGAGGGTATGTGTTGGGAAGGGAGGGCAGTTACAAAACAAATTACTTTAGACAGTCTCACAGAAAGCCCTCCAGTCATGTGAATTTAAATAACATCTAGGAATAGCTGGATGCCTCTGGCTAAAAATTGTGTTTCAGATGGAGTAGCTTTGACAACTGCTGAAAAGTCTATTAAGGCTCATGATGAGCGTGACCCAGCTTTCTGCAGTGGAACAGAAGAACATACTGAATTAATCTTTAAAATGGATAATAATATTTTAATCATGGTTTCTTCTAGATCTTGCAGAAGACTAAGATTTCTGATCTGTAGCATTCTGCTGTATTCATTTTTTAGTTCTTGCCAATTATGAAAAAGACACCCAACCAAAACAACCAAGCAACAAAAAACCCCAACAAACCAGCAATTAAAAGTCAGATCATGATAATGAAATATGTTTATTTCCGGCTACAACCCTATTCCAGAAACCTAGATTTCTAATAGGAGTTTTATGACTTAAGCAAATGAGAAATCCTTATTAAGGGTGAGGGGAATTAAATTCATCTCAGGAGTAAGAACTCTCTAATTTCTGAAATTTTAAAAAAAAGTTAACTTATCAAAATGACAAAAAGGGTGGGAAATCTATCTAATAAATATTGAAATAAATAGCTCAAATGAGAGTTAGAGGGGACAACCTAATAAAAAGTAGAGATGAAGAATCTCTCAGATTTTCAAGATGCATTTCTAGCCCAATACCTGGCGTAAGAGCATGATGCTTGGCCTTCCTCTGAGCGAGCTCACTGATCCAAGAGTAGCCTTTGGAAGAAAATGTGTGTATTGTAAGCCTCTGGAGTTGTATTGGTTTGGCACAGCCTGGCTTTTGGTAGCAGGGGGACCACAAGGATGGCTCCTGTGGGAAGCTGCTGGAATGTCCAGCAGAGCCAATGGCTGATGGCTCTGAAGATGGACATGCTGCTGGCCAGACCTGGGCTGATGAGAGAGGCTGGTAATGCCTCTGTAAGGACATATTTAAGAAGAAAATCAAAACGAAGTCATAGTTCTTCTTCTAGTCAAAGAGGAGGAGGTGAGAACATGGGAGGGAAAACAACATGGCAACACCAAGGTCAGTGGAGAAGGAGGGGGAGAAGGTGCTCCAGGCACTGGAGCTGAGATTCCTCTGCAGGCCGTGGTAAAGACCATGGTGAAGCAGCTGTGCCCCTGCAGCCCGTGGGGATCTACAGGGGGAATGCAGAGATCCACCCGCAGCCTGTGGGGGAGGTGCCCATGCCGGAGCGGGTGGATGCCTGGAGGAGGCTGTGATCCAGTGGAAGATCTGGAGGAGACAGGGGGCTGGAGCAGCCTGTCCTTGGAGGACTGCACCCCGTGGAAGGAGAGACCCACGCTGCAGCAGTTTTGGGAGGACTGTGTGCCTATGGGAGTGACTCACATTGCAGCAGGTGCGGTTTGGCTGCTGCTCGTGAGAGCGGACCCACGCCGGAGAAGTTCACGGAGAACTGTCTGCTGCGGGAGGGACCCCACGGTGTCACAGGGGAAGGGCTCCTCTGCCAGAGCAGCGGAAGAAAATCTCAGTGATGAACTGACAAAAACCCCCATGCCCTGTCTCCCTGTGCTGTCGGTGGGAAGAAGGGAGGGGCTGGGGGGAAAAGGTGTTTTAAGGGCTTATTTTACTTCTCACTATCCTCCTCTGATTCTGTTAGGAATAAATTCACTTTGGCACCTCCAGTTGAGCCTGTTTTGCCCTTGAAGTGTTTTCTCCTGGTCCTTATCTCACTCATGAAGCCTTTATTAACTATTTTCCCCCTCCTCGGCCTAGCTGTGGCAGGGGAGGGTGAGCAAGTGACTCTCATGGGTGCCTGGTGTTGGGCCAGTGTCAAACTGTGACAGGAGTGTACTCGGTTCTAGTGTTAATATTTACAGACTGTGATACTGCAATTGCGTGTGTTCTTTTCACAAGTTCCTGCAGCATAAGCTCTCCTTGCTGTATCCACAGAGGAAGCAGTAGCTGGAGGAGCTTCAGTTTTGGCAGTGTTAATGGACCAGCAGTCTGTTAATTTGCTCTGTGCACTGCCAGTGTGGGGGGTGAGCTCAGGGGCCTCAGTTCTGGTACTTGGTGAATGGTTTTCCTGATGGAGACCTGAAAACTGTCAGACAGAGCATGATAGCTGAAAAAATTACAGCAAGACAGGGTGCAGGTAATGTCAGGAATATATCGTTCAATCAGATGGTGAAAGAAAGTGAACGTGAGAACATGTAAATAAGGCTTGGTTGTCTTCTGGTAAATTTGTCTTGTTCTGAGCTGTGCTGCTGGATTTGAGGTTACCCTGTGTGTTGGCATTTGAGTCTACCACAGGTCAATACCCTCAGCAGTTTCATTAGCAGTAGTGACATTCTTGTCCTAAAATTTGGGATTGGTTAGCAAAAGTTGAGACAACCTCAGCTGATGGGAGAATCCAGGTGGTTTTTAACAACACATGATACAACAAACCCAAGTTTAGTATGAGAAGGCAGATTATTTTTTTCCTTTCTCCTTAATATGTATATTCTACTCACAAAGCCTGTTTGTGATCTTCTTCATTTGTCCTGGGGTTTAGTGGCTCCCACCTCCCCCCAGCTTCTGCTCGGGCACACAGCGGGACCTGTGGCAACCAGCAAGGACTTGGGGCTGCTCGTCAAAGATGAACAGTCTTGGTGACCCTGAGGACTAAACAGGGAAACAATGGATGTCCAAGACAGCAAAGTGAACGGAGTAGGTTATCTAGAGGTGTCTTTCAGTCACTGGTACGTTTGAGCTAGAGCTGCTTGTCCCTATGGTCTCATTCTAGGTTCTGTTCCTTCCGTGTGGCTGAGGCCTCCAGCTGCAGCCACTCTGACATTCTGTGGCAGAGAATGAGGCATCTTTGTTCCCTAGAGAAAGGAAGGGAATGAAGTCCCTTAAAAGGAGAAAAATAATCCTTATTTATTTATTTATGGAGGTTTAAGAAAAATGTGTTACTGATTTAGTTGATAAGAAAAGCAAAAGCTGTAACATAGGTGTTACATCTATCACAACAACAACAAAGTTTGTTCAAAGCCAAGGACAGTAGGAGCACTAGAAAGTTGTTTTGTTCTGAAGCAGCTTTAATTTTCTTTTAAAGAAGGTTCTTCTATTTCAGTCTATTGGGACAACTGCAAATAACATATATGAAGTGCTAAAGGGTACTAGGATAGCACAATGTTTTTAAATACTGCTGTTTTGATCTTTGACTGCAGTAAGGTAGAATAAAATGCCTCACTTCAGGTCTTTACCAACTTTCAGTATAGATTGCTTCCCAGTCTCTTCTCCCTTAGCCCACCAGGTCGTTCATCTGGCTGAAGATGTTGCTAACACAAACCAAGAAGAATCTTTTTTCTGTTTCTTAAAGCTGACAGATCTGTGCCATCTCTGTAAGAATGGGGACAAGTGCTACAAATAACTCGGAGGTGCTACATTTGTTTCAGCCACAATTAGGCTAGGACAGAGCCTTGAGCCATGCCATGCATCAGCTTAAAATTAAATAGAAATCACTCAGCCAGTTGAGAAGGTTAGAAAATTTTATACTGAGGCAAAGAAAGCCTTTAAGTAGCTGGAGAAGGTATTGAACAAATTCAGCAATGGAAAGAATACTGTGTGACCTAAATTTACACCGCTGGTGTCCTTGAACTACAGCAAGAACTGTTAGAGAAAAATCCCCGTTTTGCTTGGTGTGTGCAGTCAGAGAATGAACGATTTGCTCATGTGCCCCCTGCGTGACAGGAGATGCTCCCAGTGAAATGGGAAACAAGCTGGGGTGATGTGCCAGAGGGGTCGATGTAATGGGACATTTGAGTTTGTGGAGGATTTTCAAGGAGCAGTAGTGTGTAAATTTACAGTTGTGTGCTACATTTTAAAAAGAGTTTAGAGTTAGGAAAATAACATTGCACCCTAAGAAGATGCTGTTAAGGCACATGGGGTAGCAGGGGTTGTCCCACCGGGCAATGTGGAGTCTTGAATGGATCAATTTTACTGCAGTGGACAGCCCTTGCCTGATCTCTCTTCAAGATTACACCAAGTTTTAGGCATAGAAGCCTGCTTGTGGTTATGTCAAAACAAGATTTTGTGTGAGAGAAGGCAAGCCCAATCTAGTTTCTGGTAAACAACGGTAGATACTGCAAATGCAGGAGGAGAGAGAGCAGCTGCTCTGCAGGTAGGAGTCCTGTGGAGCGTCAGAAAGGGAACCAGACCCGAAGCTGTTCTGCAAGGCTTTTTGAAAAAAGATTGGGTGGGGGCAGAGCAAAGAGTAGCAGGGTGGTGTCATCCAGCCAGGCAGGGCTTCCAGCTTTGGCCACCTCTCCCTAGCCAGTGGACCCTGCCTGGTGTAGAGGATGGTGAGTTCTGCTGGACAATGCAGGGTATGACATGGTGTCTGTTTCCTTCTGATTCTCTTTGGAGATCACAGACCAATTAATGTATTTTAAAAGTGGAGACTTGTCTTGAGCCCAGAAACACAAAACTTTATATTTCCACATCACCCTTCCTCCCAGTGTGTTTTATTATTTATAATGAATAAAACAAACAAACAAAAAACCTCATAGAAATCTGAGAAAAAAAGAGATTTACTTGAAGTTTCTATTGTGAGAAAATGGGGCAAAAGTGTCAAATGTTCCCTTTAAAGACTTGTCAGTTTACTAACACTGTTTGTATCACCATTGCAAATTATTTAAGCTGCTAAGATGCATAGAGCTCAGTGTTCCTGAGTTGTTAGCAGTGCTTTGTTGATGAGCTCCATATACGGTTGCTTTGCTTTCTTGTTAAATAAGTTTAGTAAAACTTAAATTTCATGTTACAGTTCCTTTCTCCTTCAAGGTGGGGTTATCTGTTAGAGAAGTTAGAGAAGTCTGTTAGTCCTAATGGCTTGTGATAGTATCAAAGGCACCATTTAGGTATAGAGCACTTGTGCCCATATCCTAACTTTTAAAATGTACTTAAATTCAAGATAAATTACTTCAAAATACATACTTGTTTATTCATTTCCTTGAGTTGCTCAAATGGAAAATGCATGGCAGATTTCCATCAATAATGTATACCAGTGTCAGTAATGTGTAAATCTAGTTCTGAAATAAACAGTTCTGTTTCATAGCAAAAAATGTGTTTGAATCGCCCACCTAAATGGCTTAGAGCCGATGCAAGGAATGCTGTTTGTTGCAGCCTGTGTGATTTAGACATAGTTTCGCTGAAAATTGTTTAGATTTTAGTTTTAATGCTGGCAGGCAGTTTTGCTGCATGTTGCTCAGCTTGCTGCCGCGGTTTGGGTTGCAGGAGCACCGGCAGAGTGGGTATTTCCTTAACAAGAAAGCAAGCCCAGTACTAGGGTCCTTCCAGCATGTACCATGGCTCAGCTTTAGATTTAACAAGGAGACAAACTGAGAGTTGCTTGAACCTCACCACTGTGAGGAGGCCGTTGCCATGTGAGTGGAAGTGTGCTGATGCCAGTACAAGGGCAGTGCAGGCTCGGAAGTGACTCTGCAGTGACAGCCAGTACGTTTCTGTCTGTACGTGAACTACCGAATTTTCTTCTCAGTACTGCAACATCCATTCTCTAGGGAGTGTTTTACTAGTCTTGTGCATGTTAAAATAATGTAACAAAATGCTAAAGTTACTTGGCTTTTAAGCATCTGTTGGCTTGTTGGAGCATTAACTCTGTTCATAGTAAAATACAAAGCTAACTCAAGCATCGTGAGGTACTATAGCAGTAGCAGTGCTGGTTCTTTATTTGGGCAATAAATATAACTGTATTATGCAATTTTGGTTAGATTTAGCATTTATGTTGTTTAGGTTAAACCTTGCCATGCTTTGTTGTTATGTGCAGGTATAGGTTATTCTTTCTTTAAACACCTGAGGCTCTGAGCTTACAGCAGGAATCAGTAGTAAAACTGTAGAACTCTGTGTCCTTGCGAAGATTATTGCTTTAGCCTTCTCAGGTAAAGGGAATGCTTCACTTTTCTTTGTTATTTCCTACCTAGTGGATTCTAGTGCTTTACGTGACTCCACAAATGCTGCCTTAAGTTTCTTTCAATGTGCAGATTTTAGTCTTCTGATACTGACTAGAAAGAATGAGATTTTAATAAATTACTTAAAACCCCCATACACTGGTGTTGTATTTTTTTGTTTGTGTTTTCAGTATTACACTTTGTTTGAAATATTTTTAGAGTTTTTTTTAGAATATACTGATTGTGATGATCTAAAATGAAAACACTATTAATGAAAAGTATGCTGCTGTTCTGAGATCCAGTTAAATGCTGTGTCCTTCTCATGACCCTCACATTTTCTCAGCGAGTTTGCATGCTCTTGAGTTACTAGGAAACCTATGTTATGATAAATATGGTCTCTCCTTGGTTGTTGCAGCTCTGCTAAGTCTTCAAATTATTTCCTACCAAATATTTATCTTCCATGCTTATGGAATGTGTACATTTGTACGTGGTGTGTACATTCCACACCAACAAATTATTTTATAAGCGGTTTCATGTTTTTATTCTGAAAAAGCAATCGTGTCTCCTCTCCTAGGCATCCCAAATCTTTGGGTCAAAGAGAGTCATACCAGGCAATTGTAACAATTGAAATACCTTACTACAGGATAATAGAGTTTTCTTTTTCTTACACAAGAGCTGGACAGGTGCTGTAGTACTGTCAATGCAATATGAAGAGTGAATGTTTAAATCTTGTATTTATTGTAATTCCTTGGTGGTTCTCAATACTCTGTTGGGTTGCAAAATCAGCAGTATCTGTTGCAGAAGAAATCAAACATCTGTCTGCCAATTGAGAGTATTATCCCAACATGCCAGTCTTAGTTACTGCTTCAGAGAGGACTGCAGGCGAAAGGACAATTCTGAAGACTAAATGCAAAATGAAACCAAGGCTATTTTCACACCCATGGGTGGTGACATCAGGAGTCTGAAAGTTTGGACTATTTAGGCATATGAGTAGTATGTCCGAGTCTCGTTTGCATGAATTAGGTTCTACTTACAATTTTATTTTTCTTTTCTTTAGTATAATGCTTCACCACAGCAGCAGAGAGATATCATAAAGAGTAGGAGTCTGGACAGGAGGCTACAGGAACCAATAGTTTTAACAAAATGGAGGCACAGCACAATTGTGCTGGACACCAACGACAAGGTAGGAGCAAGTTATCAGCATGCTGAAATGCCACTTGTTTCTGATGTGTGACATATTTAATGTACCAGAAATGACTATGCCTGAATTTCTGAAATTTCATTTTTCTTATGGTCTCTTGTATCATTGTGTATAATATGCAGCAAAACCAAAGGCTGTTCAATAACTTCACTACTGTTACTTTGTGAATAGTAGCCCTTTTCTTGTCCTTGAAGTATTTTAACTAATATTAGTTCAGGGGAAAAGTTGTGCATGGTTACAACAGGGTTGTAATATTGTTATTGGAGGGCAGAGGACAATACTGAAAGTGCTGAAACACTTGGCTTTGCTCCTCTCCAGAGCCGAGCTGGTGTCTAGTCTGAAAAGTGCTTCGAGTCAGTAACAACAGAAGCTGTTTTCTGCCCATTCTTAGGGCATGTTCTTGATGTCTTTTTGGGCTGTACAGTAACAGATGCTGTTTAGGCCAGCAAGGAGACAGGGCCTCTCCCTTGCTCTCCCTCTGCTTTGACCTTTTTCCTAGCTATTTCTGCTCGCGCTGGGCCATTCTGCCTGTGGATGAGGAGAGGTGATGTGAGCTGAGCAGAGAGGAACCGAAATGGGTGCTGTAGGGTGGTGACATGCTGGTTTCTGTAATTTCGCTGCAGTCCATTCCAAGATTCATTGCAAGTGAAATATTTGGTAGTGCTGAAATCTTAGCACAAATTTCTCAGAACGAAATACCAGGAGATGGCATTGTAAGCTCCCTTTTCCTAAAATTCTGAGAAAAAAATTAAATGAATGCAGATTTGAAAGTGTAAGGAAAAGCCTATGAGTGGCCTTGTGTAATCACAGATGTCAAAACTGAACTTGAATGGACAAAACACAATAATTGTAATGACAATGGATCTGCTGCCCAGAACGTTACTTGCTCGACCTGTTGTTTCCATTTTAATGGACTTACTTTCCATGAGTTGACTTAGCTCTTCAGAACAGGATTTATTGGATTTGATCTAGAGCTTTTGAGTTGTCAGTTTAGGATATGTCATGTGTGGTGTTGAGGAGGCAGTGGGCCGTGCTTGGCTGGAGACTTTGCACCTCTTGACATTAATTCAGTTCGAGTGATTCTGAGATCCTGCTGCTGCTCTTTTCCCCTCCCTCCTCTTCCTCTGCCTCTTGCATCCTTCAGTACTCAGCGTGTTGTGGCACTACATGAGACACAGCCTAGATGGAGCCCTGATAAATCAAACTGAGTGACCCTTCTAGCCTCATGTGCAGTTTATGCTTCACAGATATGAATGATTTTGTTGGAGATAGCTTGAAGTTCTGGCTTCACTTTTAAAGGAAGACTTAACTTTTTATTTTTTGGCATAAGATGTACTGCTGTTTTGGAAAGAACTTTACATAGTGCTGCACTGAATGAAGAAGCTTTTGTAAAACATTGTATAAGTGGAGCTATTTACATTTCTTCAAGGCTCACTGTTCACATATCAAGACCTTAAACCTAGTGAAGCAAACATGAAAGTGCACAAATGCTATGGGTAATAACCAAAAGTTACTCTATTTGAGCTGCACTTGTGAAGTCTTAAGTCAGCAGCCTAAAGTTCCTTTAACAGTTTCCAAGCATGTAGGCAGCGTGCGTTTTTTATTGGTAAGGAGAAAATAGTTTATATGAAGCACAACATTAATGCTTTGAGAAAATTACAAACATGTAGTGGAGCAATAAACTAATGTTTTGTGGAAAGACAAATAATTTTTAGTGCATTAATGCAGCTGTTTTATTACCACTAGCAGGCACACTGTTAATATATTCTGCTTTAAATTAGTATGTGGAAAGGGAACGGTTCATTACCACAAATACTGGATTTCTTGTTGCAGAGTTGCTTTTACTATACGAAAGCTATCTCAAATTCAGAATGAAATAGAAAGGAAAACAACTAGTATTTGTCTGGATAGGCACATGAACCCCAAGCTTTCTTCTTAGCTGTCTCCTAGGGAAGCTGTTTTCTTTTTATTTTTTTTCCTTATTTGTTTTTTCCTGGAAAAACAATGCAACTCAATTGTATGAAAATAGGCCAGTCAAAAGAGTACCTGAAATGTGTCAGAGTGAAAGTATGGGTTGCCATGGCTCATGAGAATTTGATGATACCAAACATACTTGTTTAACAGTTTATTGGCTGTGGTGCATATCTGGATATAGCCATCAGCTAAAAAATTTGGTAAGCATGGGAAAAAATACCTTCCTGAGAGGGACAGTTGATTTTCTTAATTTGGACAATTTTTTCTTCTTTGCAGATATCTGAAGATATGGAACATTTAGGCTGTTCTACTTAGGAGTGCTAAAGTTCTCTTTATTATGCTACTAAAGGAACTAGTGGGCTACTTCTCTAGGTAGATTTGCAAGTGGATTTTAAAGCAGAAGTGTGAAGAGTGCTATGTAATGCTGCAAAAGCAAACTAGGTTTGGGAAAGCTATCAAGGGATTTAAAAAGAGAGAGAGGGAGAAATGTGTTAGCAGTAACAGAGAACAAGTGATGTTTTTCTTCCATTTGAAATTCTTTACCAGATTTTTGAGCGATGTATTTGTACAAAGCAATCATTACTTCAGAGGAAACGCACATGCTTTTATTTTTTTTGCTCCGGATGGACAATTTTTCTAGTTTTCAGAGATTTAGTATTTTATTTTGGACTGTAGTTAGCAGTTCAAAACAAAACCCCAAATCTCTAGAGATTTTCACTGTTTGATTATAAGGAAATTAATGATCATGACTCACAAAAATTAATAGAGTTGTTATATGTTTTTCTACATATGTAATTGTTTTATGCTGATCTTTTGTTTACTAACCATGCAGAAGCATATTGTATTCTTTAAAATCTTGATATTTGTATATAGTATCTCATGATAAGCCATTATTTTAAATATACAGCATAATTTGATAGCAATGTCATACAAAAAATCTGCCCCTTAATAAGGATGAAGGCTTTGCTTGAAGCTGATGCAGCATGTATTGACATCTTTTTTTCAAATGGTTATGTACTAATTAAGCATTTGAGTGTTATCTGTAAATCTTGTAAGAACACTGTTTAGTAAGCAAGTTTAGAATAGAACTGAGAATATTATGAATGCTTAAAAGAAGTACTTTTCTAATCTATGAGTGTGTAAAACGAAAGAGAGAGAGAAAGCATCTCTAGGTAAAAAAAAAAAAATAGTATGAAAGATAACAACATTATCTGTTGACATTGACGTTGACTATTTGTATTTTACAGGAATCATCAACTGCTTCTAAGGCCGCTTTTCCTGAAAATGAATCATCTCCTTCTTCACCAAAGCATCAAGCCACAGTCAGTATGCAAACTGTTTAAATAGATAAGTAGATGTTGTAGAAACTGGGCTATTCATGGTTAGAGAATTGAGGGTAAGCCTGCTTGTTCTTGGGAAAAATAATGGGATAAAACTATTTGAAGGCTTTGCATTTTAAAAGGAAAGCATTACATCCAACTCTGCTTTCAGGAAAAAAATGTGAATGTCTGGTTTAAATGCAGCTTAGTGATAATAGATTAAGTTAAAAATTCACTGTGCCCAAATTGTGCCAAATTATGTAGAACTCAGTTTGCTTCCTCCAACAGTCATATCTTCTCACGTAGCATCTTGAAAGGTAAAAGCAGAAACAATTTCCCCCTCTTCACAGAACCCCTCACTGTTAGTAGTCAGTAATAGTTTGTAGCATTTGATATCTCTAATTTTGGCTTGTGTTTCAGTCTTCTTAAAGAGACATAGGAGACCTGGCATAAACAAACTATGATTTGTTTTGATTTAGTAGAATAACTACTGGGAGAAAAACCTAAGCCTGCTAAACGGCTTTTTAAAATTTCAGTTTATATTTTAAAAGTGATCATTCCTTTTTAAACAGTGGGAAATGGATATAAAAACCTCCATTTAAAATTTTTTTTTTCCACATTTTTAAAATTTTGAAACAGTACTTCTGTAGCATTGAAATAAGTAACTTAGTTTTACCAGCCCCTTGGTAGGTACTTCAGGGCATTAAAGGCATAATTTCTCCTGTTTCTTTCTTACTCTGCGTGCAGGGGAATAGTTCTCTGGCTTAGTCATGATAATCCGCTCTTACAACACTTCCAACGGTTTTTCACAATAAAATAAACATTGTTTATTAAGCAAGCAGAGCTGATAGCCTTACACAAAAGCAATTATTGCTGCATGTGATCTAATTTCTTTAAATATGGCTCAGATCTCGAATTTTTGAAACTGTATTTTGCAGAAGAGCTCACTCTTGATTTAGATAATAGAAAAAAATCTGTATTTTCTTTAGCTGTTCCCCGGGATTCAAATATTCCAAAGAAAGCTGGCAAATTTTTGAGAATTTTGATCCTTAACCTGCTTTCCTCTTCTTTTTCCTGAGTCTATTAATTTTCCTGTTAGTACCCCCTAGTGTTGCTGCTAAGTAGGGCAGTATGGTACTTTCTCTGAATAATTCCCTGGAGCATCCTCACTGGTTCCACTGTGAGTAACTGATTAAAACCATGATTTGTTTTGAGAAGTGAGCACAAGTTGCACAGTCACTGTGAAAGTTGATGGCAGACTGTTCTGCTCCTTACAGCCTAAGGTTAGTTAGGAGGGTGCAATGTATAGGACTGTTGGTGCACGGTCTGCTTGGGTCACAAATAAAGTACTCTAAAGAATGGGATAATTCATTTGTTAGGCTTTTTGGAGAGTGGATGAGGGAAAGGACTCATTTCTTCTGTTGAAAATACCAGTTTTGGAAAACAATGCATGTGTCACTGGCTTGGGAAGGCATTTCAGCCCAGTGAAGATATTAGACTGGGTAAGAGTAGCAGCTGCCATTGGGCTGAAGGAATATCTGATCCATCAGCTAAACACCTTTGTCCTTGATAATGTGTCTTTTCTGTATTTTATGTGCTGGGCTTGAAACGTGTAGGTAGAATTTTTAAGGTCCATGAAAAACAGATCTATGTCTCTGATAAGAGTGTTGTCCATGGTATCCCAGCAAAAAAAAATTCTTCAAAATTGTACTGTACAGTTATGGTCCATTTAAGTTTGAGATTTAGAGGAAAATTCTGAAGAGGATTTATCTTCTATTTTCATTGGATCTAGAATCAAGGTCATTTTTTAAATAATAAAACTAATTTGGATCCATTCCCTCGTTGATTGTTTCAACTAATAGCTTATTTCATAAATTAGGAACTGTTAGAAGCTGTTACTGAAAAGGAATTGATAAAAAAGAAATTTAGCATTCTTTTAGCACCACTGACTGGTAGGACAAGGCTGGAGTGTCAGGAGAAAATGGTAGTTTGATACCTCATCTTAAGATGATGGTTTAAGTGAATCTTTTTATCCTAAAATGCTTTTTCGAACATTCCTTTATTTTATTATTTTTACACAGAAACTAGAAATATTCACTCCAAATATTTGAAACTTGCAAACAGCCTTCTTGTTCAGCAGTGTTCTTTTCCCACCAATCACTGACTGGTCTTCAAATTTTCTTGTAGGCATACTAATATAGATGGTTTTCATCAACAAGACATAACTAAGTAGTTTAAAATTCTACTATTTTCCATGGGGATATGAAAAAAAGAGGACATCAAAGAAATGCTTCACTCTTCTGTTTTTAACATGAATATGTTAATTTTTTATGCACTTCAACTATGTTTTATTTAAAATATGAAATGATATTAAAATTACTAGGAAGAATTTGTGTGGGAATTTAGGCTGGTTTTTTGTTAGCCACCTCATTTTTTAGTAAAGGACTACTGTGCTATTATACAAATCATTATAAATTTACATTCATAATTTTCACTGCCTACTATCACAAATTATTTAATTTGGCTTGTCCAAAGAACCTTGGTCTTGATGAAGGAAAGCTTTTTACCCTCCAAATGGTAATAAGGACTTTCTCAGAGGAATTTTGTTTTTTCTGATCGCTGAATGTTTAAATATGCTTAAAGACAGTTTCTTGAAATTATAACGTCAGCAAGGATGGCTCATTGCCAGAAGTGGATTATTTGAGGGATTGAATTCTGTGATGTGATGTTAATAGAAGCAGATTTTCTTTTATATTTCTTATGTCTTACTCTTACCTTACAGGGTCAAGAAAAGTATGGGTTATTAAATGTGACAAAAATTACAGAAAATGGGAAGAAAGTTCGGTAAGTCTTGGATTTGAAAAGTGCATGTTCTTAGGGTTTATGAAGGGTCTTTTGTATTAGGACAGCATACTGGGGTTTGCAACTTCTGACTTTTTGTCTGAATTTGCCTTAGAGGTTTTCCTGTTTGACACAGCTTGACCTTACCCCATGTGTTTGTCCCAGTGAGCTCAAGAGAATGGACTGCAGAGAGCCAGGGGCTCAGGTATCAGGGCTTCACACAGGGCAGCGAGTTCCTGAAGCTGTATTGATGAGAGACAGCTTTTTAAAATGGGATCCATTGATTGATTTACTTAAGAGCAAATCTGCATAGGTTATGGTGTGTCTTGTTCCTTGGATACAATTGGTGTAAGAGGAACTTTCAGACTTTCACTTGCTGTCCTTTAACTTCCAAGGAGTGTGCATCCACGTGCTTCCTAGTTCTTCCTTCACTGTGCTTGTCAAGGGTTTGGCGCAGTGTATTGCCCAATGTCAGTTCTCCTGTAGGTGATGAGTGACCTCATTTCTAACTTTCCTGTGCATCCCAGGCAGCAATTTGCACTATAAATCATAATGTGTAATCAGGTGATGTTGTCTAACTGCATTTCTGGTGTTTTGCAAAGAATCAATGGCAAGTACTGCAGAGATGTGGCACATCCTTAGAGTTAATTTAGGTTTGCTTCTTGCCTTTTTTGCCTTTTTTTTTGTTTTTTTTTTTGTTAATTTAATCTTTTAGATCTTATAGTGTGTTATATCCAGTTCAGTGTTTCCCAGACTTGTGATACATGAAGCATGCTTGTCCTGAGGATTAAATAGCCAACACCCAGCTGTTATTGTAGGCTCACCCTGACCTAGTCCAGGGCAGCTCAGCAGCACATCTGACATCCAGTTTGGTTCTTCAGAACTGCTTCTAAGAGTTTGGTAGGACTGGGTAAACAGTAGCTTGTGTGAGCTGCTGCTGGTACAACGTGCTGTCATCATTTATGCTGCATCTGTTGGAATCATTGATCTGGATTGTTGCACTGCTGAACAGAAAGATGCAACGTGGCCATCCTGTCATTTTGAGAGCTGTTTAGCAATAATTCATGTTGGGCAATGGGAATAGATATTCAGGGCTTGTCAAGATGTTTTTTTTATAACCTCAGGAGGACGGGTCTGCTGGCATAAAATCAAATAGTCAGACAACTGAAAAAACTCATTCTTTCCCTTAGTTTTTTAGATGTGTAGCAAATACTTTATTGCCAATGTAAATGAGCTCATTACATAAACATGGGACATTTTCATCTCAGACAAATGAATTTCAGAATTATGCAGTAGTTTGGCATGATCTGTTAAGTACACAGTGGGCTGAGCGTTCCAGATTAGCCCCTTTGAAATTATAATTGCATGGTGTTTCTCTTGGTGAACTGCTTCTACTACTAATTAGCTTTGTTTGATTTAGACTTTGATGGTCAGGCTGGGATTGTTAACATATGTTCCCTTCTACAAATATGATAGCAATTAAGACTTACTGATGCCACTAATGACTGTATATGTGCTTAAGTATATTAACATACAGGTCAGCTGAGCAGCAATGATCAATGGTTTAAATATCTGCTTTCAGAGTCAATTTATTTTATGTTTGTTTACAATTATTTACAGAAAGAATTGGATGTCATCATGGGCAGTGCTACAAGGGTCATCACTGCTGTTCACTAAAACCCAAGGAAGTGGAACTGGCTGGGTAAGCCCAGAAACAACCCCCACCCTCATTGAAGTGTTAGTCGTGTAAAGCACAATAAACTAAAGCCCTCTTATTTGCAGGGCCTAAATGCCTATATATATACACCTAACACAGAAAAAAATAACTGTGTATAAGTTGTCAGTAAAATAGTTTAATGTAACAATTATGATGTAGCATAAGAAGAAAACCAGTTGTATGTATGTATGTTTGACAAGCAAGAAACCAGTAACATTCAGGTGCCCCATAGGCTTGGAGTTTTTCCTCCAGGCCAAATACTTTTATGTTCCTTACTAATTACTTTGTCTAAACAGTTTGTTTGTTTTACCATTCTTGGATATTTTTTCATTAACTCCAGGTAATTTTGAATGTGATACATTTAATAAAGAAAATAGTCTGACACGTGGCTTTTTGCGTTGGCCTATTAGAGCAATGCAGTGTTGTTGTCTTATGATTTAGTCTTTGTCTTGTTGGATTCCATATTTTGTTGTAGATCTTCGTAGTGCATGACAAGTACTTGTCCTTATTTTGTTGTCTGATGAAGACCAAAAGAGAAACATCACACTGAAGATGATGATTATTCAATTTTTTTTATCACCTCTAGTGTAATAGCATTATCATTAAATTTGCTGTATTTATCCAGCTGCATTCCTACATTAAGAGGTATAGAAATGGCTCTTTATCTACAGCTTACTTAGCCTTTTCTGGAGGTCTGACATTAAACTATGTGGATCTCTTGTAATAACTAAAGACAGGCCAGAGTCAGTATTCCTTATTTCCATGTATTATCATGCGAATTCCAGCAAAATTGCCTCTTACAGATCTGTGCTATCTTGCTGTGCTTTACTGATCTTTCTACTTGGCTCACTTTCTCCTGCTGTGTTTCATTATGGGTAGTGAATTGAAATAGACAATTCTTTTCTATAGTATTGAGTTTTTTCAGACCTGTAAATATATTTCCCCCCCCTTCCGTAGAAGGAGTGGTTGGAAAAAAATAGATGAGGATGGATAAATAATGTTTGGAGTAGAAGAGAATGAAGAGGGTAAAGTTAGCAAGATGATCAAGCAGAGGAAAAAGAAAGGAAGGAAAAACAGTAAAGAGGAAAGGCATGAGAGAAGGTAGTGGCAGGAAGTGGATTTTGGTGACTTCTATGGTTGACTTCTACAGCCAAGGATCCAAAAAGTATTTTAGTTTTACATATATCTAAACAGTTTATTAATTATTAATCACAATTATTAATTATTGTATTATACAGATATTAATATGCCTGTTGGAAAGTAAAAGTTTTGCCTGGGTAACTAGTCAAGTTCCAAAATCTCAATTACAGCTGCTAATACTCTGAATTCAGGTGTGGCTGTAAATCAAAAGAACTGTCTTTTTCAGCTATGTGTTGATGTTAAAACACACAATGCTACACTGTTCATGAATATATGTGGTTACAAATGATGCGTGCCCAAATTAGTTATCCATAAAAGATAAGCAATAAGCAGAGTTGCATGATTTATGGGCACTAGTGTAAGTTGTGTTATGCCATCCAGATAGAATAATTTAAAAATAAATAAAAATCTTAACAAATAAATTTAAAACTAAAAATGTGTAAATTCTTTTGATAATTTAAGTGGAGCGGAAGTCCCATAGTCACAATATTTCTGTGAGACACTATCAGCTGTGTGTACTGTCAAGCAGTCGAGTAGGGTCAGCAAAATAAATATCAACAGTACAAACAGAATAAAATGAAGCTGGAATATTAAGCAAGAATCTCTTTCAAGGACTTAATGTTTTACACCTGCATAATCATAGCTGACTTTGTAGGTGTGTAATTGAGTGTTCAGCACACACTCTTCTTGGTCTCTGAAGGAAATTTTTTTTTTTAGGTATTCAAAATTCCACCTCAACTCTCAAACTTTGTTCTGTGTCCATATTTTAATAAGGTGAAGTCAAGTCTAACAGTTTGACATATGATAAGAATTACATTTCTTCTTCATCTTACGAGAAGACTATTTAGCATTCGTCTAGTGATTGATATAACCATATCTTCTTTTTTTGTGCATTGTTTTTTGACTTCATCACTTTTCTTCCTTTTTCTCATCAAGTCATTTTGCCAAGGGGGCTCAATTCCTGAGCTCTTGCTCTCGCTGCTTTCTTCTTGGAAAAATGCTCTCAGTCGTCGACCTGCTGTCACCTATGTAAACTCTGCCCAAGTTTCAGCTATCACTGTATGTGTTCTTGTTGCATGCCTCTTGTCACTGTAAGGCTATTTGCCACTAATCCTGAAAGTAAACTTGAATTTTTCCAAGATTTAGTTTTGACACTTCATATAACACCTCATGTATCTTGTTTGCTGTTTTTGAAAGTCATCCAAGGTGCAAATTAACACAAGCTTATTGCAATAATCGTGTAATTGTTCCACTGAAACAAAGTAGAAAGTGTATATGGTTCATTGTTGCCAGAATTATAATCCCAAATTTGCCTACTGTTTGAACCACTAGTGCCTTGACTAATAAACAGCATGATATGCTGAGTTTTTTAGCAGATATTTTGTCTGATTCTTTCTAACACAACTAATTCAGAATCTTTGTATGGTGCCTATGATACCTTTGCTACAATGGTGTACATGTTGTTCTATAATTCTAGCTGTAATTGGAATACCCAAAAATGGTAATGTTATGCATGAAGAGATGAAAGGAAAAGAGCACAAGGATGTTCTAGCTATATTCCACATACAGATGTAAATTTGTAGGATTCTTTATATGTAACTTAAGCATCTGTAGTTATGTTTTGAAAATGCAAAGCACAGAAGAGCTGCCTACCAAAAATTCATAAATTAACCTTGTGTTAAAAATGATGCAACTGTCTTTTTCTTCTTTGTCAAATTAATTGCTCTGTATGTGGAAGCCTGGAACAGATAATTTGTGAACAGTTTGGTAACCTTGTAAAAGGCTACTTTTTATAAGGAGTTCTGGATATCTTTTTAAAGTTTTATTCACTCAGTTTTTGGTGTGAATGAGATGTATTAGCTGTTGTGAAATTCTAGTGACAGAGCTTCATAAAGCACAGCAAATGGTAACTGCTTAGAAGGATTCATCTGTCAGCTTTCTGTAACAGGCACATGTCCTCAGTGACAAGTACAGTGGTGGCAAACCAAGCCTGTAAACTTCCCAAACATCAAGGAAATAAATGCTCCTCAAGATTCATCTGAGCAAACTCTTGTTTATATTATACCACTGTGATTTTAGCCAAGGATGTTATGTGTACATTACTACAGTTCATCAGTATTGCACTGCTGATGATACAGAAGCTCAGATGCTCATTGTGGAAATGGTTTGGAATGCAAATACTCCTATCAGTCTGGTTTAAAAACAATCCATCATTTTGCTGTGATGGTAAAGAATATAATTTTCTTTTTTTTTTCTTTTTTTTCTCTTTTTTTCTTTTTACTTTTTTTTGTTTAAGCTGTAATTTTGAAGCCACCCAAAAAGGTGTATCTGTCTCCACAGCTTTTTTTCCACAGTCCATCCATGGATGAGGAGGACTTGGAATTAAAACATCCTACCCAGCTCTAATTAGAAACAGAGTTACAAGAATGCCAGGTGTCATTTGTACATCCAAAGTCTTCCCATAAATAACTTACAGTTCTGTTTCCAAAGAATGCTATAATGTGTCACAGTACAGACTGTGTGGTTTGTCCCTGTGCAGGCTTCCAAGACTTGGAGAAAATCCTGAAAAGATCGAAAAGTCCTTCTATTTATTGATGTCAGTACACACCTTCAAGGGTGTCCTTAAGCTGCACAGCATCCACTCTATCTAAAGCAAAGAAAACACCCTATTCCTTCCAAAAAGTCACCTCTCCCATACAACCAGCATAAGCACATCCCATGACTATGTTTGTTGCCTGAAAAAAGCTGTCAGAAGTGACTGTAGGGCAGCTTTGTGTCTAGGACAGCTGGCAGCACCGTGTGTAGACCTCTCCCTCCTTCTGTCTTACGCTGCTGCCCTTTCCAAAATTCCCAGGCAGCTCAAAAGAGAAATCCAGTCAGAGTAAGGTGTCTGCTCAGTAAGAGCTGGGTTTCTCCTGGCTGGTGCTGACTAGGTAGCACACTCTGTTTTGAGAAAGCAGACTTCATGTCTGTGAGGCAGCAGGTGCAAAAGGAAAGGCTTTCTTTTGACCTCTGTCAGCAGAACCTGCTGGCTTCAGGAGGGCTCGACTGCCTTCAGCAACCTTTGTGTGCCAGGCGTCTGAGCAGCCCCGTGCAGCACTTGCTCCTCAAAGCTTTAAGGAGGGAAACAGCTGCTGGCATCTCATTTTCATAGATCCAGGAGCAGAAAAGAACCTTGACAAGAAAGCTCAAAGGAGAGCCTGCATGGTAAACTTAAAATGTCCTTGAATAAAGAGGCTGCGATGAGTATGTAATGTGTTGGTTTTTAAGAAGAGCTTTGCAGGGTAGCTGGATTATATGCCTGGGTTTCCCCATCCTTGGGTCTCACACAGCAGTTTGGCCACCATTTGAGTGAAGGAGTGGTGAAAGACTTATTTTTTTTTCCTTCTTTCGGCTTTAGTTTTTGATTTCTTCTGTGCTTCTCTGAAATGCTGAGGGGAATCAGGCCAAAGAGATGGGTAGAGTGTAAAGGTGTAGGAGGTAGTGCTCTAATCTGTCAGGTTGGATTCAGGAAGCTAATGTATTGGAGGGCTTTTCTTTTGGTCAAAACAGCACTAACAGGTAACATTTTTTTCTTTTTACGTGTTGATGTTACCTGTAGCAAGTCCTCTCCTGTGATTCTCAGCATCATCTGGGCCGTGGTTTAACTAATCATCCCCTTGCCCCCAGTCCTGTAGAGGACTTTGGCACTAGATTCCTGTTCTCCCAGTGCCAAACTCTATAAATTGATTTAATTTTTTTTCCAACACGCAGCAAGATTGATCTAGACTGCCAGGAAGTGCGTGCCTGGGACACTTTGGATGTGTGTGCAGCAGTTATGTGACTCTCTTGAACAGGCAGCTGCTGCAAGAGCCAAAATGGCCCAGAGATTGTTCCTTGGACTCTGCTGCTGAGCTGGACCTCTCTCAAAAGCTCTACTATAATTAATAAGAAATGTTCTTGGATGAGGTATCTGAGAATTAAGTAGGAAAGCGGAAGGTGCTGGGGATTTTTTTCCCAAGTGCTAATTGGCATAGGGTAAATTAGAAGTACAGCCCTATTCTGATATTTCGTGGGTAAAATAAAGAAGTTAAGATGCTACTTTCCATTCAACACTTCGTTGCCCTTAGGACTCTAGGCGTGGAGATTTTCCAGTGGTAAACAGCCTTTCTGAAACACAATTAGCATTAATTAACATCCACGCTGGGAGTTTAATCAGAAGCAGCAGATTAGTCCTGTTTTCTGAACCATTTTTTCTCCCCTTGGATATGGCTGTTCTTGTACAGGCTGGAAACTTGTGTTTGCAGCAAGGAGCTTGTCCTGGGGCTTAGGTCCCCCAGAGCTGTCACAGGAACAGCATTCACACATCAAAGACTTCCTGAAGAAATAAGAAAAGAACTTTTCTGAGGAAGCAGATGCTACAAGTTTTCCCTGGAATTACAGCATGAAATTTTTGTGCTATAACTGAGTGACTTCCAGCTTTCCCTGTTCCATATTTTACTCATGTCACTCACAGTTAGAGCTTTTTGTTCGTGGGGGCCACTGAATTGGTTTCCTTGAGGAATTACATTTCAAAGCTATGTGGTGTATGTTGAAATCATAGTAAAAGTACTTTATTTTAAAAAATTCTGGTATCTAGTTATAAATGTGAAAGTAGGACGTAAAAATAGCTCCTTGATGTTTTCCTCCAAATTGTTTGAAGCATTACTTGTGGGTTAAAAGTTTAGGGGTTTTTTTTTTACTCATTTTGTTTAATTGCTCTTTGTTTAGTAGACAGACAGTGAGTTCTGTTTACTTAGTAGGACACGCTCCAGTATTGCAATAGAAGCACTACAGAAAAATTTAAAAGCCTTGCGAGGTAAATGTTTTTAAAAAATTATATATAGATAAATGTACAAACTGAGGCTCTTTCAGTGTGGAGGGATGTGATTCCTGTCCAGCAAACCTACTGTTTCTGGTTTGATTTTTGGTTTTTTATACAGCCACTGATTAAGTGGCAGAATGTTTAGGAATTTTTTGTTCAGTTACTTTTTAGCTGGATTTGTTTAAACCTTGGGACTATCTTGACTAAAATCAAGCTACAATCAAATGCTGTATGGACTTCTACCATTTGTGATAGGAAAAAAAGCTCTGCTGGAATCTGATTGGCATTTAAATTTATGGAATTTTGAGGACTTTTAGCTGAGCAGCTTGTAATAGACATGCTTAAAGGTTGTTCTGTGGAAAGTTTTTTGTTTTCCTGGTGTTATGCCTGTTGATTTGTGGTGAAGTACTGTATCTGGTTTAAGTTGTATACACTGTAAATAACACGTTATATTTAAAAGATTGCAAGAATGTAAAGAATTTCTTTGGGTTTAATTTTATCATTGTTATTCTATTTTTTTCCAGAAGTTCGGTGTCAATCAGTCTAAGCCAGAATTTACCGTGGATCTCAAAGGAGCATTGATTGACTGGGCCTCGAAGGACAAATCTAGCAAAAAGAATGTTATTGAGGTAAATTATTTTATTTAAATGTGGAATTATATGCACTTCAATTACTGATGTAAGAAATTTTCTTTAAACTTAAAATCAAAAACTCATAAAACTGAATTTTATCCACTTCTACCTGCTTAAATGTAGCTGTTCTCTTAGTAACTGCAAGAAACGTCCATTTTTAATATGTCTGTATGGGATATGCTTTTCAATTTTAAGCACACTGTTAATGGCTGTTCTCACTGGTAAGTGTTCTTGAGTGACTGTGTATTAGCTAACAATTTTGCCAATGAGAAGTTTAATTTTATTTAAGTAATTTTACTTTTGAACTGTAGTGTGTTCATCAATTCTGATGATACCTGTTTCTATTTTTTTAAAGCTAAAAACTCGCCAAGGTACTGAGCTCTTAATTCAATCAGATAATGACAGCTTTATTAATGAATGGTATAAAGTTCTTAGCTACACCATCAATAATCAGGTATGTATTTAAATCATAAAGGTTCGATTTTCACAGTAATATTTAGTAAACTAATTGATATAACAACTTTTAATGCTTCGTGTGCATCTCCATTTACTGATTTTCTTGAGAGCAGGCAGGAGTTTGAGGATATGGCAGTTCCAGGTGGTGGTGAGTGAAATATAATAAATAGTGGCAAAGGAAGAAAGATGGTCCACTGGATTAAGATGCAGGAGGTGTGGGCTGATATCCATCCCAGAAATGAACTTACTTCTGTGCCCAAATACCTTTTCTGTCTCAATGACCTGAATAGGTGCTGGTAGAGAGGGAATGAAAGGGGGAGGACGGCCACGGACGACTTCATGACATGCATTTGTTCGCATTTGATAGTGCTCTTCACTTACTGTGGCTGCACTGAAGTGCAAATGAAAAGCCCTGGCAAAATACTGTATTATCTCTCCTTATCTGACAGCATAATGCCAAGTATTTAATTATCAGAAAAGTGCTCAAGTATTTGCTCTTGATATTGCCAAAAAAGATTAACCATTTTTAAATTCAGAAGTTGGAGGAGATCTTGGAGAAAATACTGCTCCCATATCAAGTTTACTTCATGTGCATTCTTACTTTTTAACAGTTCCAGGCTTGGCTGCTGTCCATAAGCTCCAGTTTTGTTGCTTTCAATGCCAGTCAATGGCTTTCATTTCTCTTAGCTCTGATAGTGTTTTTCACATATGGGTGTTTTCCATCAAAACACAGCAGGCTAACATGAACGGTTCCGTTTCTTTCTGAGTGCTCATGATTTAAGTTTCTCATCTTCTGCTGTCTCCTGGTATGGAAATGTTATGGCCCTTAATAACCAGGCGAGGCAGTGTCACCCAGTCACTCAGTGACACCCTTCTCCCGTCTGCCTCGTGTAACGCAACTGAGGCCACTTCTTCCCTGCTTAAAAATGAGTGAGGGTGGAAAGGCTGAGATGTGCTGAGATGTGAGTGAGGTATTACATGTTAGGTTGAGGAAGTGAATTGTGGAATAAGGAGAGTTTATCAGCACTCTGGAGGAAATGGTGATGTATGCTGCTGGGACCTGGCAGCCAAGAGACCCTAGACTACAAGGCATAAGCCAAGAAACTGCATTAGACTACCTGATAATTTGAAGCACTGAAGCTCTGGGTACAAAAATCCATCAGGTCTAAAGACAATTTTTCATTTTGGAAAGTTTATGGTAATAGTAGCTATGAATCTCTTTCCCATGACAGAGGCACTGGTTCTAGTATGACAAGATCTTCCTCAAAAGAAGGGGCAGATCAGATTCTGTTCTCTTTGCTCCCTCAGGCTGCTCTTGTGGGAATATCCTGTACAAGATGAGCAGCTACCTGCAAAGGATGTGGCTGCTCTTTTTTAAATACAGACATTTCCAAGTTATAACATTAGACTTGTTGCATAGGACAAACTAGATCCCAGGTGATTTTTTTCCAAAGCAGTTAATAGTTTTAAAACGTGCCAATCCTAAAAAGAGGCTTTGAGGCCTCTTAAAGAGTGGCAGAACATCCTTAATGGAGACATTAATTGGGCAGTTAATATATTGATCTTTGGTGTGTAAAAAGGCTATCCAAAGCTGTTGAAAAGAAACAGGAATGAAGGTGTTTAAAGATAACACTGCTCTACAGCTTAAAGTGCAGCTTAGTCCATGAAGTCATGCTGCTGCTCACTCAGTGCTCTGGAGTGCACAACCCTGCCTCATTTTTAGTTTCCTTCCTTGTGAAAGAAGGCACTCTGCACTCAGATTTTGGCAACTGCCTAGCAGTCCAGTTCACTTCACTGAAGTGAAGTAAGAAATACACAGTTTGAGAAGGGAATATGTTGTTCTGAAACTGAGGAAGTTTCTTTTCCCATATGTCTGCAGTCACGCACATAGCATGGGTATGAGGCTGCAGGCAAGATCAGCAGACTCTGGTATCTGCCTCCACATTTCAACATGATCTACATTTTCACTTGACAATGTTTAATGAGAATATGCTGAGATGGCAGGAACACAGGGAGAGAATTTTAGGCACTGGTACACTTACTTTTCGAGAGTGAATTCAGTGTATGTTTTGACAGTAGTGAGATTTTCCAATTGATAGTTCTATTTTCTATTAAGAAAATTTTAATTACAGAGATAACAAATTGGGTAAATGCTCTAGAAATTTTTTTTTGCTCTATCAGTCAGGCATTTCTGTGGCAGACCATTAAATAGCTGGTTTGTCTATTGGATTTGTAAAATAAGCCCAGCCAAAAATAATTTGTGTTTTTTATTGGTTGATGTAATGAAGTGTTACCATGAAAGGCTCGTTAGACTTTGTTCAGTGTCCAGCAAAGTTTTCTTTATTGAGTCTTATGATGAAACAGTGTTTCTCAAAGTTGCTCACTCTGCCAGTGAGAGTGGTGTTGTCGCTGAAGATGTTTAACATCTAGAGTTCAGGAAAGAACCAACCAAATGTCATTATAGGGGGAAAAATTGTGTATTGTAGAACTGTCTGCAGGAAACGTGTGTGTTAATGCTGCATTTTCTGAACTAGCAAACTGAGCACTGCATATCTTCTGAAATCCAACAGGTAATAGAGTCTGATGAAGCATTAGACGATGAGGTACCAGATTCCCCTGGAGTGGAAAAACAAGACAAAGAGAAAGAGAAAGAAAATAAAGACTCTAAGAAACTTCGTTGTGAGTTGAAAATTTTCCATTATTGATTCTAGCAATGCCAGTTTTCATTTTCTGCATCTTCGGTATTATGTGTAAATAGGGAAGAATTCAAAAGGACAGCTAAAAATGAAACTACTGTAGTTTGGAAACAGGCTTAATATTCTTCATTCTACATCCTGACACCACTTGGTAAATTTTCTTCCATGTTTTATTAATCATACTTTAAAAAAGGAAGAAGAAGAAAAGAAGTGTGAAATGTCTTTAGCTCCTGCTGTATGACACATTTAAAACAGGGGAAAATAAGCAGTGTTGAAATGAATTATTTTCAAGATGTTGTCAAATGCACAGAAATAGTATCTGACTTTTATAAATAGTTTTGAATAATAATTCTTTTGTTGTTTTACTGACTGGAATTGGTTTTTGTCTGTGGCACAGCATCTGTAAATCTTTGTGCTGTTAACTTGGGCTGCAGTTTTGCTAAGTTGCTGCTGATGTATTGGCTGTTTAGAGAAACAAAACATTTTTAATTAGACGTTCAGAATTTTGGAGCTAACTGTCTTTTAGACACAGGAATTAACTTCCTGTGCACAGAAATACATGAATCAGGCAGACTGTTTTCTATCTTTTCCTTCCAGGCCCTATATGTAATTTTCAAGAAAGTATTTATTTCTTTCAAAACAGTTAACCTAATGAGAGGCAGGACTGGTTTTGAAACATAGCTGCATTTTTAAATTTCCACGTCAATTCCATACATAAGCTACCATTTAGTTGGTTTTGCAAGTTTTTAGTGACAGGGTTGTCCCTTGGAAGTTTGAAAAATGGATGCTATTTACAAGGAATTCCAGAAATTTAAGGAAAAAATTAGGGATGCGTTGCAAATTAGAATACATTTTTTGTGTGTTTCGGAGCATAATGTTTTCGTTCCTTTAATGTTGGTTCCTTGGCTCATAAATGCAGTGTTGATTCTGTGGGTAGTAATGTTAAATGTGTTTCTCTTTGCAGCAGTGAAAGCACCCAGCAATATAGACTCCACAGATCAGAAAAAGACCAAAACGAAGCTCAAGAAGTTTCTTACACGGCGCCCTACATTACAAGCTGTCCGTGAAAAAGGCTACATTAAGGGTAAATGAACCTTTTTAACAAAGGACATAATTTGAAAAGCTGAATTTAGTAGTTCATGTGTAAAATGGGGTTAAAATGGTCTAGTTTCAGAGTAAAAAGTATACATGTGTATAGTTGGTTTAACAAGTCTTGGATGTATAGTGGAACTGGTGATTGCTGTACTTCTGAGTGCTGTTACTAGCCATTAAACTGCTCGGAGCATGCCCTCTCCTTCAGCTCATTGCTGGCCAAACTGCAGTGAAAACTGAGGGCCCAGGAGCCCGTTTGGACTTGGACTCTCTGGCTAAGAAGCACTGCATTCCACCCTTCTGAGCTGAAAATCCAGATATCTGACCCTCATTTGTGCAAACAAGGGAAAGAACAGCCCTTTGGGTACAAAGCTGAGTGCGTGTGCTCACCCGTTTCACAAGGGTGCTTTAGTCCGTGTGGAACCAGACAATCATGTGCCATATCATAAGAAATGAAATATTTAGGAAAACCAGGATGAGGTTACAGGAGTCTTAACTTAAACATCTTTTTCCCATAACCTTTTTTGAATGTATACATTGTTTTAATTGTTTCACAAAGAGTGTTACGGATACTCTTGAATCAGAGTTATGAAAGGTTTCTTTTTGTCACACTTGTAGAAATTTGAGAGAACAGTATTTACACAGGTTTAAGTTAACGTGTTTGTGTAAATTATTGACTTGGTACTCATTGTAAAACTTCATTTATTTATTTATTTGTATGCTTTAGCAGGACTTGTAGGTGGTGCTCTACTAGGGTCAAAATAGCATTTGGGTAGGCAAATACCAGACCAAATCCTATTGTGATTTGCCTCACTACATACTTTAACAGGTGTGCTTCTGTTGCATGTGCCGTTTGATATATTTGTGTATCTGCAAATATAATTTACTTGTAAATGATGGAAATTTTGTTTGGGATAAGGAGGCATTATTCCCAGACTTTGACGTTTTTCTCTGCTTTACAACTTAGTATTCATGTCATGGCTCAGTGACATAACTTCTGACATTGGCAACAGTGAACACTAAGCCAAGTTTAATTTGTACATGTGCGTGCTGATGATTGGATTTTTAATAAAGGCATTAAGGAATGAAGAGTTTGTTTTTTATTTAAAAGCATGGTGTAAGTTTTAAAAGTTGGATGTGCACTGTACAGCTTTATGTTTATTGTATGAATGAAGAATACAGAAGTCTTCATTTAAAAGCCCAGTGTACTTTTGTGGCTGCTGCAGAACAAGCTTAGTAAATGGAAAGCTTGGCAAATCCAGTATGAGCAGAAAAACTAGTGAAAAGTTCTGGAAGAAAAAAATCCACTTGAAACAGCATGCACTAAGTGGAGAAGGAACTGTGTTAAAGTTTTGTTACATGGAAAATCAAAAGTACAGAAGTTACCTTTAAGATGAGAAGAAAAAATACTACTCCTGTATATGTTGAAATTATTAAAGTCGAAGGCATTTGTAGCAAATTACTTTGTTACGTGCTACTATTTTCTTCTGCTACCTAATCTGCATTGCTTTACCTGCCACAGCTGCATGCTAGCCTGGCTTTCTGCTGCGTGGGCTTTTTCAATCCTTTGCTACTGATTCTGCTTATAAAGCTCGCTGCGTGAGTAGCTGCCACAGCACTGAGGTGGTGTGGACCACTGGCCTTATCGTATCCAGCTAATAATGCCATTACATGCCCATTTTCATACTGTAAAATTGGTTTGGTGTGCTGTTTGGGTTTCCCAAAGCACTAGTCAAGATGCAAGAGTTGTTAATCTACTGAAATCATTGAACATGAAAAATGGGCTAGATGCTGTGCATGATGCAAATGCAAGAGCAGTCTCTCTCTTGCAGAAGCTCTGAAGTAAGATACACCAGATTCTGGGAAGATGGCCACTTATGTACCTAATTTAACAGAGTAAACAAACCAACAAACACCCCTTCCCTTTAAGAGTGTGATCTTTGCTTCTCTGTCTCAAGACCCCATGTCACCCTCATGCATCTGAACAGAAGAGGCCATCTATTGTTTGGGCATCTTTGATGAAAGCCATAGAAATGGATCTATCAAAGATTTTGGTGATAGCAATCTGAGCAAGAAGAATTAACGTGTCGCTCAAATTCACTGAGACGTTGCAAGATTCTCCTCTCTGTCCAAGCTGATTTTCGTTTTTGCTCCACTATGATGGAAAATGCTCCCCCTGGATTGTGTAGTTTTGAAAATAAGACTCAGATTTACCATTGCCCATAAATACCTGTATTTAGATTCTGACCTTGCAGCCAGGTTGCCTATACATGGTCAGACTTGCATCCATTTAGAGCTCTGAGGTAAAGGTCTGTCATTTACTAATTTGTGTCAGAACTTAAAAATGTCAGAAGACTCTACGTTAAAGTAAATTAATATATAATGCTGTGTTAAACAGTGGATGCAGTGAAAGATGACATTTTGCAGGGGTTTTTCCCAAGCAATGCCAAAAGCTTTCACCCTGGTTAAAGTTCATTATCTCTGTTTGAATTTTTAACAGAGATTGCAATAAATGCATGTCGAACTTGGGACAGGAATGGAGTGTAACAGGACACATTTGAATCCATTAAATTTCTTAATTACAATATTGACCAAATGACTCTTAAAAGTATCACCTGATGGATAAAAATGATTTCAGTAGCAAAACTTCCTTCCTTGGAGGCTCACATTTGTGTAGCTGCTGACACTCTTCTTACTGGGAGCTTTTTCTCGCTGGGAGCTGCTGAGACCTCTTTTCAAAACTTTCCTATTTCCTCTCCAATGCTGCGACAATTGTATCCAGTAGACTTTGCCCTTTGTAGAGGTTTGTTTTAACCTGAACTAGTTCTGTCACTCGAGTCCTGTTCCACTGTAAATCAGTCTCTTTACTTGGTTCCAGATCAAGTTTTTGGTTCAAATCTCACCAGCTTGTGTCAAAGAGAAAACAGCACGGTGCCAAAGTTCGTGAAGCTGTGCATTGAGCATGTTGAGGAACATGGTATGGTTGAATTTTACTTGTTTACAAATCTCTCTTGCTCACCACTCTTAATTTGAACATTTTAATCTTAAAATGCTGTTGGTTTATTTGGGGAAAAATAATCTGAAACGCATATCTGGAGTTAGCATTGGATTTTCAAGAGGGGGGACATAGGAGGGATCCAAAGTGGGGAGAGGGGAGGAAATCTTATATCTGAGAAACTGCTCTGCTTCAGTATATTTCAAGCTGAGAAGGCAGAACAGCCTCCTGGCAGCAAGACTCTAAGGGAAGAGGGATTACAAGAAGTAGTAGAAGAGCTCAGCTCATCAAGTTTTTTTTTAAATTAGAAGTGAAACTATCAGAATGCAACCATTCATTTTTGGAAGGTTTAAGCATGCTAACAATCACTTCTATTAAAACTTTTTAGAAACAAACTTTTAGGAAAAAGCTGTGTTCCTTCTATGTGTATGCACTGACTGCCAGAAGATCAGTCTGGTCATTGGTTTGATGCCCTTCAGCCAGTTACACCAATTGCTAATTTTTATGCAATTGTCATATCAGTGTCCACATATTGACTCAGTTTTTGTTTGCTTTCATTGAAAAGATGTATTTCCTACCTAATAACTGAGAACACTTTGTTTGAAAGCTACATGTGACATTCTGGGTTGTCTGCTGTAAAGCACATCTCCACATTGTTGTTGAAAATACGTTGGTTGTGACTCCTGACTTGGCTGTAGTCTCTGCTGGTTTTCTTGCCTGTTTCTTGCTGTTGTCTTTGCCCTACCTCTTGGAAAAGATGACTGAGAGGGGATTATGGCATCTCCATAATCATCATTCAGATATTTACCAGTCCGTTAATCTGAGAACATTCTCTTGAGTATCAGGGTAAGTGTTACAGGGGAATACATGTGAATTCTAAGGCATCTTCCATGGGAACTTCATTTAGCCTGTAGTCCTCTCTGTCAATGCTTCTGTCTTACGGCCTGGGAGGGGAGAAAAACTGCTTCCATTGCATTACTCCAGTTTGACAAACTGCCACCTTGCTTGTGGCAGCAGGCTGTATTCCATTGTGAGAAAGGGGTTATTTTTCTTTGTTCCTTTTTTTTTTTCTTTCTTTTTTTATTTTAAAGGCAGGACTGCAGTGAAGATAGTGAAGTTTTCCTTTTTTAAATACCTGAGGGGAAGCTAACAGAAATGAACAGCTTTTTTTTCCTACCTCTCCAACTCTTCTTCCTTCTGCCAATACACTTCAAATCAGTTCTTTCTGTAAAGGAATGACTAGTGGATTATGGGGAAAAGGGATATGTCAGATGGTGCTGGTAACTGTGCTGTGTTGCATCAGACAAGTCCTTGAGGAGCTACAGGGACCTGCAGGTATTCTGGCAACACTCACCCTCTCAGTGGCACTGACTCACCTGCTGCATCCAAGTGGCTTTTCAGATGAATTCTTTACCTCCTAATCACTGCTGAGTAACTGCAGTAGCAACCACAGAGACACAGTTTTCTTCTTTTCTGGTTGAGTGTGCAATCCTGTAAGGCAAGGGCTGCCCATTTTGGTTCTGTAGGCTGTTGGGTAGCTCTGAGTGTGCATGTACATCATTCCTTCTCCATGTAAACCTGGTCACTTGACAACTTTGAGATGCTCTATCTGCATGACTTGATTGGTTTTTTCTTAACCATACATTAAAAATTGAACATTGTATCCACAAAATACTTGGTTAGTGCATGTTGAACTCCCATGTATTCCCTGCCCACCCACCAAGAGCATCTTAAACAAGACATCTGATCTCATTCGGGAAACTTGGAGCTGTTGCCTCATTACTACTTGAATAGGAAGTTTTAGAGATTACTTTGAGCTTGATGCTGCCAAACTTGTGTCAGCAAATTAAACCTGTCTTATATGCCTTGCCCATCAAAAAAGCTAGTTTAACTTTTTATTTCTTGGTTACAAGGTTGGTTCCCTTTGCTTTTAATTTTGCTGAGTAGACCTATACATATATAAGGTATTAAAATGGATTTATCTCTTTGTTTCAGGATTAGATATTGATGGCTTATACAGAGTCAGTGGCAATCTTGCAGTGATACAGAAGCTGAGATTTGCAGTCAATCATGGTAAGCTTCCTCCAACTGTATTACAATGGCATGTATTTTCAGGTTGTTGAAGTTCACAGAAAGCTAAGGAAGAAGATTTCTCTGTAACCGTAGTATATCATGAGAAATGATTGTCATCTTTGAAGTAAAGTTACTTCAGCAAACTGATTATGTAACATAAACCACTTGAAAAACCTGATATTCTGGAGGTTTAGTCTCGTGTGGACCACAGAGACATTGCTAGAACAGAATTCTAAAGAAGGATGGTAATAGAATTTGAGGAAGGGGGATTATTTCAAACAAAATAACTCACTACCTTATGGAAAAACAAGCAAGCGTGTTAAGCTTCCACTAGCATTAAAATTGTAAGCTAATGGTTTTTTAGTGAGATTTGCTACTGCCTTTTAGTGGGAGGAGGGCTTAGCTCCTCTTCACTGTACTCTGTGTATTATTGCCTTTCTTCTGGCAATATCTTAGTGTTTTGTTCAGTGAAACCAGGAAGAGAACAGTAGCCCATGTGCAATCTGACCTCTTGTTTCCTGATTGACAAGATCTGACAGTAAATTTTGTGTTATGTCAGCAGATACTGTTCCTTTCTGGAAAATGCCCTGAAAGTAGGGGAACTGTATGAAGTGCATTAGGCAGAGTTTAGCCATCTCCATCTGCTGCTGAATGGGCTACAGAATGGGCTGAAGTGGAGGAAGTCTTCACTGCTTTGAAAGCAATAAGTACAGAAGAATAGTTGAGTTAATGAAAAAAAAAAAAAGCTTTTATAGTTGAAGTATTAGCATGAATTATTTGTTTTTCTCTCTCAGATGAGAAGCTGGACTTGAATGACAGTAAATGGGAAGATATTCATGTCATCACAGGAGCTCTAAAAATGTTCTTCAGAGAATTGCCAGAGCCGCTGTTCACTTACAACCACTTCAATGACTTTGTCAATGCGATTAGTAAGTCTGGAGAACTTGCATATGGTGTTGGGATTAGTCCTGTACAATTTTTAACATTATTTTGGACATAAGAAGAATGTTTTGGTTGTGAACGGGGTGAGTTGTCCGGAATTGCCTGTCCGTGCTGCCGGGGCCGGCCGGGAGGTGGCAGTGTCCTATCTCGGATTAGCACTGCAAGCCGTGGCTTTCATTGCCAGCCTCTTAAATTTTATGCTAAAGTTTTAAAGAAAAATACTGATTTTTTGTTTCTCAACCTCACGCTTTTGCAGAGCAAGAACCAAGGCAGCGTGTTCCTGCTGTTAAAGATTTAATCAAACAGTTGCCAAAACCAAATCAGGACACGATGCAGGTACTCTTTAGACACCTGAAAAGGTAAGTACCGACAGAAGGAGAGGCTTTGTGTTGCTGATCCTCCCTTAAAGATAAAGAATCCAATTAAAAGTACCAAGTGACTGTTCTTACTGCATTTTTTTATATTGGATCTGATAAAAGCGATGTATCAGTGTGTCTGGATAGGCGCTTGCAGAGCACCAGACTTGAGACAGTATGTTTCATAGTTGTGATGTTTACTACCACGTCCTTTTGAGGGACTGTGAAAGGACCAAGAATGACATTTGAAAACAAAACTTTTTTCATAGAGAGGGGAATTACAGCAGCTGTATGTCCTAATAGCAAGACTACTCATTAAATAAATACTCTGAATAGCCGTTTGCTTTGGGCTGTGTCTTTTTCTGTCATCCCATTGCCCTAACACTGATAAGTCTCTCTTTGTGTATTTTTTTCTCTTTTAGAGTTGTAGAAAATGGAGAAAAGAACCGAATGACCTATCAAAGTATAGCAATAGTTTTTGGTCCAACCTTATTAAAACCAGAGAAAGAGACTGGTAACATAGCAGTCCACACAGTATACCAGAATCAGATTGTAGAGTTAATTCTACTGGAATTGAATTCCATCTTTGGACGCTGACATTTTTCTTGGAGAAGAAACTGGAAGTGATGGGTTGGCAGCAGTACTCCATCAGAAGGAAAACCTCTTGTTGTATATGATGTTTTATGTTTGTGGACCAAGCAGCAACTTGTTTTTTGCACTTTTGGGGAGGGGAGAAACGGGAGAAATGTTTGACCACTTTAATGCGAATTAAAGACAACACTTCAGTTTTCTTTGAAAAGTTCAATATAAAAAGTGAATTGAAAAGTTTATAGTTTGCCTTTTTTAAGTATCATTGGAAAAATGTAATATAGGTTCATACACTGGATTTCTTGGAGAGTAAAACTAATAATCTCAGACTGGATAATCTGGAATTTAATCTTAAAATTCTTCCATTTGATGGGGAAAAGTCCTACCATTTTTTCCTGGTGTGGAAAAATTCAGTGAAGTTACATCTTAAGCTTGTTTATTACAACCTACTCAGATCTGTATGACACTTTTCCAAGCCGTTTCTGCATGCAGTGACTGTCTTAGACTTGCGCTAACAGTTTGGTTTAGTTATTCAAATCTAATTCTTCACTTAGTATCTGCTGCCCTCTTTCCTTCTTTTTCTCCTATTTTTCTGTTTTTGGTTCTTTTTTTTTTTTTACTTCTTTCTTTCTTTTTTTTCCCTAGCAGCCTCTCTGGAAGTTCTTTGCTGCTTCATAGAGCAGCACACAATTACACTATTTCAAACACTGAACTTGTAAAAATATCCAGCAACGGATATTTGTCTTGTGGCATAATAGAAGTAATATTTAATAAACATGTTCATTTTTTCAGGGTATGTCCTGAGCTAAGTTTTGTGCTATACTGATCTAAAGCTAAAGTCCTAAGTAAATACCAACTGTAACACTGTATTGAGTTCTTGGTATAATGCTGTGGTAGTGGAAGTTCATTCTTGATGTAAATACAGGCTGTCCTTTTGATTCCTGTATATAATTCAGTTCCTGTATAGTTTAAGAACACTTTAGTCACACATTTCTAATCATGGGTAGATTAGCTACAGTAGCATAATGTTTCCAGTGGATGTCTGGGTTTCAGCGGGGAAACAGGTTATGGGGAGGGAGGGAGATCTAACTGTGTGCACTTTTAGATGTTAATTACATTTGCAGGCAAATAACTGTAATGCAAATGGTACTGGAGAAATACTGAGTGTGCTTGCTAAATTGTTAATGCACTACAAGAAGAGCCTTTTAGGTTATTTAATATGTACAGGATACATTAGAAAAATGTATTATGAATTCTAACATCTACAAATAGTGAAAGTTCATGTTTTGATAGATAGATGTTTGATGGAATCTACAATGCTAAATTTAAGCTTTTCTTTTTACATTAATGTAGAATAATTTGTAAAATTGGTTTTGAAAGATTTTGTTACAGGGAGCATGGTCTGCTGAAGATTTTTTTAAATGTATTTTTCTAGACTAACTGCTGTATCTGACATATTTGTTATGTCTAACCTGAATAAAGAAAACCAATAGTTCTGTTAGAGTTTACCATACCCACTTCAGACAACACAAACCCCCTTTAAACAAGACCAGTGTATCTTACCCCTTAGCATGGATGGATACCACTTGTGACAAAGAGTTGTCACACTGGACTGAAATATGAATGCCTACTTTATAACCTGACAGTTTTAGGAACTTCCCAGTCCCCTTCTTTAACAACTTGAATTCTAACATAAGGTTCAGAGAGGGCAGAAGTAATTTATGGATATAAATTTGCAGTCTTTAGAACACATCCCATCTTGGACCCCACTGTACAGGAAGCAGTTAGGTTGAGGAAGGGATTGTGTCGGTAGCCGTAGATGTGCTGTGTCCCTCTCACACACAGCCCTGGCTGACAGCAGAGGGGATGTGTGGTGGCACACTGAGCTGTAACCAGATTGATGGTACAAGAATTTCACGAGCATAGGCCTTGCATGAAAAGTTTTTGGAGATAAGCGAGAAGATTAGTAACCTTGTGGCTTTCTCAGTGTCTTCTTGTGGTCATGGTGAAGTCTTGTGGTTTGTTGCAAAGCGACCTGGGTGAAAACTGCAAAAGCCCTATCTCGGCGGTGTGTTGTCAGCCTCCCTCTGGGCTGTCACACCCAGCAGTGCTGAGCCTGTGCCCTAACCTACTGGAAAATATCGACAGAGTTGGAATCTGTGGCTGTACGTTATTCAAACCCTGTCTTTGGCTGCAAAGAAAGAATTCCTGCTGCTACGTGAGAGGGCTTGTTCACCGGTCACCTTTTGTTGCGAGTGTTACCTTTTTCAAAGGAAGAATGCCTTTTTAAAGCAATTTGATAATGAGGATGTCACACTTTTCCTTGTATTCCCCCAAAATAAAGCATTTTGTTATTACAATATCTAGTATGGTTTTGTGCAGTGAAGTTGTCTTAATATTCTAATTTTTAGTTTGGGGAGGGGAGAGTATTCTTTTTAATTGAAAGAAGCGTAGGCAAACACTTGAGGCATTCAGGAAGAGGAGGAAGTCCAAGCTAATGGTACATTTGTTGTGACCAACTTGAAACTGTGTATGTCACCACACTGGGTTTCTTCATTGCTTAAAAGATCTTGTCTTGTTCCTGCAGTTAGCTTTTTTTTCAAATAATCAAAATAAGGGATTTGCACATACACACCAGGAGAAATCTATGTGTATTAGATGAAATGTATATACTTTTATATATTCCTCAGTTGAAACTCTATATCAGATTTGGTTCTGGTTTAAAGTCAGTTTAAAGCCTGAATATAAATTTTTTGGGGCCATAACCAGTCAAAAGATACTGGAGGTCCAACATTATGTATTAGTGCCAGCTGAAATTTTCATTCCAGCACTAGAGCTATGTTCAGCTCTAGTACCAAGCTCAGCAGTAATTCCAAGCAACTTTCAGCCATGCTTCATCTGTACCAGTTTCTTGACTTTGAAGCTGGAGAGAGAAGTGGACACAAAGAAGGGAATGCAAATATGCACAGTCATTTAATGTAAGCCAATTTTTTAAGTCGGAGTTGCACGCAGGAAGCGTTATTTACTTGCAAGTGGGTAGGTCCTGCTTACTGCCTGGGCTCAGGCTTTCCTCCCCATCTTCACAGAAATCCGTGATAAAATCCCTTTGTATTCAACTCATTGTGTCCTGGCAAGCGAATCCTCGCCTTGCAGCGTGAGAGAGAAGGGAGTTTAGAGGTAATACAGTATCAGTTTATTCCTAGGCCGGCCGGACTTTTTTCCCCTTAAAGGGAACAGCTTAATTTAGCCTTAAAGTAGTGATATTTTCAGAATCAATTGGTTAATTCATAAGCCATAACGTAACCCAGGCACAGTAGGGCATTCTGCCGGGCCCGGGGGGAGGGACAGCATGTCTGATGAGGCTGCCTGCAGCCGCTGGGGAGAGGAGAGCTCCTCTGAAGAATCTTAATTAGCCTCCACAATTGTGAAGTTTTGTGGGCAAGCAGCTGGTAGGACTGGATCAGGCCTTTACAAAAGTAGTCCTATGTGAATGTGGGACTTAAATGAACATTCCCCCCCCTCTCCAGCTCCCCCAGCATTCTTGTAAACAGAGCACTTGTAAAACAAGCTCACACTGTGTAACAAACCAACATGAAAGACATTCAGAGGCGACTTGGCCTCTCAGTCCTTTTTATTGCCTTGAGAATTAAATGGCAGCTCTAATATTAGTTTCCTACAACTTCCCCAAACAGATTCGAGTTTGTTAAGGTACTCAGCTACTACTTTAAAAAAATAAAATCTCTGTTGCATTCGGCAAACTCAGAACTGCAAAGTGGAACAAGCAGGTATAGCGTTGGTTTTATTTCTCATAGAATCTCATCTTACAGCTTATTACACTAAAATATAGTTGGCTGGGGAAGGGGAGAGGGATCCTTAGTGTGCGAATAAGTAAATGCAAAACACTGAAGGCAACAGACAAAGCAGGTGTGATGGACAAGCAAGATAGCAAAGAAACATTCACTCGGAACTGCAGGAATCCAGACCGGAGGCCTGGGAGAGAGCCAGGCTGCCAAGAGTGTGGGTTGGAGTTGCTTCTTATTTTCCCTTTTTCTTCCTTTGCACGTCTTAAAATAGAGATGAAGGCCCAGCTATGTTTTTAAGGATAATTTGTTCTGCAAACAGGTGGAGTTAAGTAACATTACAAAGCAGCAGTACCTGCCCTTCTCCATCTTTTCTGGAGTGGCTTCTGTGTGTCAGCTCCTCAGGGATACACTTGTGTCTAACTTCCGTGGACACAAACACCTGAGTGCTGATGGGAGTCAAGAACTATGTCCCTTCTACCAGCAGCTGTGCAATACAAAAATAAACTTGTTCTCAGCTGGTTGTTCTGGTGGCACTGAGGGCCCCATCCAAGATCCAACCCTTGTGGCACAAGATGCTGAGAAGCACAGGTGGTCCTGTCTGTTACAACCTCAGCACATCAGAAGAAACAAATACATGAAGTGCAAAAAGTGGGAGTATGCCAAAAAAATAAAGCTCCAAGCTAAACTATCTTCACAACTAGTTTAGATCTGCATGCACAGTACAAATCTGAATATCTTGTTAATTCACAGTGTGAAAGAAACAGCTGTCCTCTAAAAAATTAAATACTGTAATTAAAAACTGTCATTTCTTATATCAGGCATTGGAAGATACATGTTAAACATTGGTCAGCCTGTCCAGTCCATCAAGTGCTGCAGCCAAATAACTGGTTCAAACCACTGGCAGTATTTCCTGGCCACTGATGTGCCAGTGCTCTCTGCCTTTACAAAGAGAGTGATGCTGATCTGGTGGTGGCTTGGTGGCTTCCTGCATGCAAGTGTCCTGACTAGTTAGTTGTTCCAGTAAAGGAGGTAAGTAACCTAGAAACAGAACTGAAAAACCACCTCTTTCCAATAAAAACTCTCCTCTCAGCCTGGGCTGGGCCGTGCTTGGGCTGCAGGCACCTGACCTGCACAGTGCCGTCACCAAGCTCGCCTGCCTGCTGCAGGATGTTCCCCCCCAGCACTGAGCGATGGGGTGCACCTTCTGTGGGTGCTGGCCTTGACAAGGCCTCTGCCAACACACACGTGTGACCTGCTCAACTTCACAGCTTTCTTCTGTGAAGAAAAACTCAGACAAGGCTATGCAAAAGGTTATGCCTCTCCTCTGGCAGGCTGAAGGATGCCACCGTATTTCCCGCTATGAAGAAGCTGTTTCAGAGCTGAAGTGCTGTTCTCACTGATATACTAGTCGTGCTCTAATCCATCTCGGACCTTTTGCTTCCTTATTTGTACAACAGTCTGGAGCCTGGGGGCTGGAATGTGCTGTGCTCTGCCCAGAGCACTGCTTCCCTGGCAGAGGCTGAGGCACGGGCCACTCAGCCATAGACACTTCATCACAAAACAGTCATCAGCTTAAAAGCATGGACTAGAGAATTGGAAAAATGTTCCTTTCCAGGTAATAGTTAAAGCAGGCTGTGTGCTGCTCCGTGTCGCAGAGTGCCTGTTCTTCTCCTGTATTGCAGAAATGTGTGCAAGCTAAGCAATTAGGTACTACATTTGGCACAGGACTGAAGGAAAGCAATGTGTTTCCATGCAACCTTTGAAGCCCCATCCGCATCGCTTGTGTAGGCTGAGCTGTGAGCCAGCTGCCAAGAAGACTGCACAATCTTCAGGTTTGCATTAAAACACTGCAGCTGTAGGCCAGGATCATGCTTGTCGCTTTCTTTTGCCTGAGCTTCCCAGCCTGTCCCATTCAAATGCATGAAAATTAATAACTTTATGTCCACCTTTCCTATTTATGGAGTACAGCAGCTCTGTGCAGGAAACCAAGTGCTCAGGGCCCTTGGGTAGAGCTTCTTACCCTGTACATACACAATTTAGTTGAGAGGGGGAGAAGACAGTTTATTATAAACATTGAACAGTGGGCGGCATCATTAGCTTTTAAAAATCATAACTAACTCCCCAGGTGGTTGTCCTAATGCGTTCTGGGCTTTCTTTGCATCCCTGAGATGAAAGGAAAGCCTGAGCACGTGAGGGCAGGATGCAGTGCAACGAAATGTTGAGTGCTGCTGGTGGTGGCATGGCAAATTCCACTCTGCCAACATCAGTCTCAGATGGCAGAAGTGCTGCCCACGCTGTACAAGGCAGAGGCTGGGGGACTAGAGCCTTTCCTTCCTTCCTGCTGCCTGTCTCATTTGCTAGGTAGTGATCTAAGACTCACGGCATGTTGCAGGCCAGACATCATCACTGTAGCGGTCCTGTCGGGTTTTAGAGAATCTATGAATGGAACTGGCATGTAGCCTCCCGTTTAGCCATCAGCTTCCTTGTTCCTACTTGGCCATTCATGGTCTGTATCAAATGAAAGCACTTTTTCTGGCCAAAGGCTCCCTTCCTGTTTTTGTCCTAAAGGAATTCTGCTCAGCTGAGCAAACCTGTCTCATCACCCATGGCAGCACTCACAGCCCCACTGGTGTGCAAATCACTCTGCTTGACACCTGTAGGGACATGTCCTTGGGAGGAGCAAAAGCTCACATTAACAGCTGATTTATCAAAGTGCTCCAAAATTTACACATCTACTCAGAAGCATTGGCAAGGAGAACTGGCATTAATTATCAGGGAGGAAAGTGAAAACCACCATGGGCAGCTGCACTGGGTCTGGGCAGAGGAGGTGTTTATTCTGACTCCTTTCCAGAACAAGTTCAGGTGATGTCAACTCTCAGGTAGGTAACTGCAACTCTTGTTATCCTTGTGAACAAAAGCTTTTCTGAAGCGCCAGGGACCAGAGCACTGGTAGAAAGTGCTGCTCCATGGGCTGGGCTGTGGGCAAGGGTGATGGAGCCTGAAGCAGCACTGGCAAACTGCCTCCCTGGCTGTCACCAAGGCACTCCAAAGGGACTACACTGACCCCCAAAAACAAACTTCAGAGAGGGAAGAAGAAGAATGGCTTTCAGGAGCTGTCACCAAACCAGCAGCTCTGGCACAACCTGCTGTTGTATCCCTGGAACGTGTTGCAAAGCCTTGCAAACATCCCGGACAGGGCCAGGGCCACAAAATGGGGCCCCTGCCCTCCTCCTGTCAGTACTCTTCCCTCTGTGTCTCCCACAGTGGTAACCATGACAGCTGCCACGTTGTCCTGCCCTGCTCTGTAGCTTCCATGAGTCAGGTCATCTGGGCAAGAGCTGCCCCACCAGCTATGCACTGGACAGACAAGGAAAAGCTGGAATTACCTTTCTGCTCATGGCATCAAAGCCAACATTGAAAGACCATGCTGTTAGCTACCTTGTGGCTGATGGAAGAGGTTTTGGACACAGAAACGCCAAACACGTTTAGCTTGATTATTATTTTGAAAACAAAGCTTGTTGTGACAATGAACTATTCACCTTTGTACGGGGTCTCAGCATCTTATACTTATGTACAAAAAATTAAGGCTCTGAACATTCAGAACCAAGACTGACATAAAAATAAGGTACTAATACATTTGGCTTAGTCTAGCAGATTAGGCTGACAAATTCAAAGAATGTACAGAGGTGTTATTTATTGCTATTTTACATGAGCTGGTGATCAGCACGATTCCTGCAACACCAGGAAGAGCATGGCAAAGCTGAACTTCCTGTCATTTACAGGAACCCATGAAAAGCCTTTAATTTAAACCCTGTAAAGCCATTTGGTGGTAGTTTGGGGTCTAGTAATGCTTTCCCCACAGTGCATTGCTGTGTGGAAGATATGGCAAATCCCCTTCCTGACAGAAATTCAAGATCTGCGAAGCAAAGCCTCCATTTCCCTTTTTATTCACACAAAGTGGTCCCAAAACAAGTCGTAGAGTCTTGGGTGGAGTTGAAAGACCTGGAAATTATAACCTAGGGCAGAGCAGATGGTGCAGTCAAAGTGAGTGAGTTACTGCTCCTTTGATCCCACCATCTGGGCCCCCTCCCACCTGCCCTGCAAACAAATCTTGGGCAAAGTTGTTGCCCTCCCCCAAAGCTCTGCTCCCCACCAAGCTGACCAGCAGCATCTCACAGTCTTGCACAAACACATTTTATAGTTAAAGCACTGAAAAGAGAGAGAAGACACAATTAGGAGGACTCTAGTCCTCTTTCTGCGACCTTAACCCTGCTCCTGTTCAATCTGGCAGAACAGCACTGTCACCTTTCCCTAGGATAATGAACTCAGCTCTGTCAGACCCTTTCCTAGGGAGGTGAAATATCTAACAAATTCTGGCCCCTGTTACCCATTAAGCTCAAATCGCTTCAGAATTGCCTTGACCTGACCACGTCGGTCATCCTTGGTTCTGGTCATCATCCTCATTATGTCTCCTCTGCAGAGCACAATCATGAATGCTACCAGGCTGCAAAAATCCCCTCTTCTCATCCTGCTCCTTGAGTTGGACACTGGATGCAGCTCCCCATGGGCAGGAGGGCCCCAGCTCCAGGCACAACCACCAGGGCAAAGTTCTGGGTTGGCCCTCACCACGATGGGCACGGGCAGGAGGCACAGCCTGGGCCAGGGTGGGCTGGATCCTCTCACTGAAGAGTGCCCTGGAGAGGACAGGCAATGCTTACAAGCACAGGGGCAAGTGGGTATTCCAGGAAAATTTCCAGGCCAAGTTCTCTCCTTGCCTGAGACCTCACACTCCTTTTCTGTTTGTTTTACTGTCCAGTGGTTGGCTACCCACAGAATGAAGGTCACAGCTCAATTTGTTAAAAATACCCACCCAATTATCTCTTGGATCGTATTTATCCTTTATTTCCCTGGTTGTAAGTAGTCCTGGAAGGCACAGGACCACTCACCTCGATGGAGGCAGCCAGTCTGGGAATACGGTGTTTTTATCCTCATCTGCTTTCTCCCAAAAAGTGCCATGTGAGGGCTCTGATCTCCCTTTTAAAGGGGTCTCATAGTCTTCCCTTTAAGAGTGCTGCGAGGTCTCCAGCACAGAGCAATCTGTTCACAGCATAATTATTCTCTGCTAAAGCCTCAGAGACCGTGAGGCTCCTGACATTTTTCATTGCCTGGAGAGGGGTAATTTTTCATTGCTTTCCTAAGGACTCTTGTACTTTGCAACAGTAATGGAGCATCCAGCTACACCGAGCTGCAGCCTACAGTTTATTTTTATCTCTTGATGGGCATAAGCTGAAGGACTTCCAGCTAAGATCAGGAAAATGGGGAGGTATAAGCAAAGCTAGTAAGTAAATAGAAGAAGCCCCTAACAAACTACAGATTATAGAATGGTGTATGCATGGTGTATGCAACATGTTTTTGAAAGTGTATAATAACAAGATATGCTTTACTAAATACTAAGAAAAAAGTAACAGGAGAGACCAGATCTCCAGTTACATTAAAATAAATAAACTCTGAAATACAATCAGCAGTATCATACATGCTTCTAGCTTCATCTGTCTCCAGCTACAGACCTAGAGGCCGGATCCAGCTGCAGCTCGTATGGGATTGTGTCAGCTGAGCTGCTGGTTGGGAAAGGCATCACTTCATCTCTGGGATACACACTAAGGAAAACAGAGCCCAGAAATTGTACTTTGGCAGGATCTGCACATCTCCAGCTAGTTATTGCATTTTTTCACATAGTCTGTTTAAAAGAAAGTAATTGTAACAGAAACCACTCTTGCAAGCAGCTGGTTAAGAAAAACAAACTGAGCACAAAAGGATTGAAGCTATAGCTCCTATTCGAAGGGCCATTGCATGAAAGAAGTGTTTTCAAATACTTCTGAAATCTAACATATAATTTAACTTAGCAAAACAGATAAGCAACAGTCTACAAGCCTGAAAAATAGAAACATCTGAGTTTTGCCAAGCCTTCCCAGTGATTTGTGAAAGAATAAGTATTTTAATTTCAAGCTCTAAAAAGAGTTATTTCTGAGAATGAAAATGTAACGCAAAAAACAAACTCTCTTTTGATTTATTTTTCTGGTAGCATTCCCAGTGCTGCTGCTGAAGGGCAGGCAGGCTGGGCTGCCTGCTCAGCCTTACAAAGAGTGTGGGGAGAGGGGGGAGGTACAAACGGGGCTGAGGACACTGCCCTGGGCAGGGCAAATCCCTGCTCCTGAGGCAACTGAATGCCTTCGTGCCCTGCAATTACTTCTCTCTTGTATTAGGCAATCTGCACTTAGGTGACAGAGTAAAAGTCAGTCGAATTTCTTTGGCTCAGTCTAGGGCAAAAATTAGGTTGATGCTGTTTGCTCCAGACAGGGTGGGTTTTTTCTTTTCTTTTCTTTTCTTTTCTTTTTAAACCCAACCCTAAAATTCAAATTAGGCTCCAGCTCAAAGCCTTTACCACCAGGGCATGAATGCTAAATAGCCTGTTCCCAGTCCAATCTGTTCACTGCTTGGCTAATGATTATTCTCCATAGAAACCTCACCAGAGTCAGTTATTATTCTCTCCTCATGCACATGTATCTCTCTTGTATTTATATAAGATTAAGTAGCCCTGTTAAGTTTTTACCTCTCTGATTGGAGCTTATTTTAACCTCAATTAAGCCATCAGCCCGGGTTTCTGAAGGCAGAGCAATAGCATAGCCATTATCATTCTCTCCACCTTTTGTATGAAAATGATGTTGAGGATTGGTTGCTTTGGGGATTGCTCTGTGGCAGGTAACCAACGCCGGGAGTCGGGGAGGATAAATGGTGCCAGACTCCCAGAGGTGCCGTGGCACTGTGTAATTATTGTTCCAGACAGCTGAAAGCAGCAGGGTTTCTGGTTCCCCTGCTTAGTTTCAGTCTGCCATGATTGCTGGCACAGAAAGATGCTGATTGTAAGTAAACATTAATTATGCCCTGCTACCCCACTGCTAACATCTCTGGGCTTGCAAGAAACAGAAGCGCAGTGCTGTGCTTGGCTCCTACTACTAAAAACCACATATATACAGATTTCAGCTTCCAGGTTTTTGTCTTGCTTGGTCAAGGGACATTGCTCCTAAATTTCATCCTCATGAATAACGAGAGTTATGGTGCTCTTTGTATCACTACTTATGTGCTGTACTTCAATGTTGTTGCTAATATAATGACTAAAGTACTTATTCTTTGAAGAAGGCATACTCAGGTGATGCAGCAAGCAATTTTGTTATCTGCTCTGGAGCAGAGGAATCATTTTAGAGTCTTTAAAAGGAAAAAAAAGTGGCCAACCAACAAGGCAAATATAACTTCTCCTTCATCCTATATGTCAAGGTAATTTTTTTCAGATGATGTGTTTTTTTCAAATGTCAGCCTGTTCCTTACCCTTTTTTTATGTGGCTTTGGGATTTCTTTTTTTTCTCTGCTAAAGGAGGCTTAAAAATGCAGCGCCCACACCATGCAGACGACAAGACCTGCTCCTCGGGTTTGTGGACAGTTACAAAGCGATTTCCGTGGCACTTGAAATGCAGCCTCCAACGCTGATGGAATTTCGCTGTGCTGTGATTGCACTGCACTGCAGTGAAATAGGTTCAATTTGATTATCTGGCTATTCCATTTCACCTATATTTACAACCTGCCTGACCTCTGGGGGAAGGGGAGGACAGGCAGCCAGTCGTGCTGGAGACATTTCAAAAGGTCAAAGCAATACAGCGTTTACCACTATAATTCACAGGCTCTACAATTCGGAGATAGTGCTCTCACAACAAAAATTGGCAGACGAACGTAGTTAATGTGAAATATTTATCTATTCCCAGAGCAAACACAGAAAGTAGAGAATGTTTTAAAAATTCTCCCCTTTCTCCTTTTGGCACATGATGATGTGTAAGTGCATAAAAGCAGTGTGCAGACAATACCTTCTTTTTTAGAAGTTGCCCTTGGCTGGTGCCATAAGGTTTGCGTTGGACTGGCTACCTTGTCCACAGCCTTGGTACTGATGTTAACACATTTACAGGCCCACAGGGATGATTTTGAACGTGTTCTTGCTGATGATGCTGCTCGCAGATGGGTGCTACCTTCTGCACCTCCACCATCTGTGCTCAGCAGTGAGGCCTCAATCTCCCTCCAATGTTGTACCAGCAGTTTGGGGGTGGGTGGGAGCAGAATGTCCTCTGCAAATCTTAGTTAAACTTCACATAGAATCCTCCTGTCTTGAGGTACAGATTCATTAAGGTCATAAACAACCACCACTCATCTCAACTGGTTAGCTAATAAAATGATGTGTTGACTCCAAAGCACTATTTTAAAGTTCTTGTATACTTTATAGGCCCTAAAGTCAGAAAGTAAGAGAAGCATCTTCATGCTTATGAAGTCTGTGCAGCTACCCATTTCTGAGATTTCCATTCCTCCCAAGCCTGGACCCCAGGTCCAGGTGGTCATGCAGTCTGGATCTACATTTGGCACCTCTAACTTCTTTGTATTTATACACTGTTTGTTCTTAAATCTCACTCAAAGTTAGGCCTTCTGGTACTGGGGACAGAGGTGCTGTGAGTTATAACAGATTTATTTTGAAAACTGGACTGGTTTCTGTTTGTTTTAAAATGAGCACTTTGTTTGGCATCTCCTGAGAACTCCTTTCTATCATTTTGCATGTTATTGGCTTAATATATAGGAGTCAGTGGAGTCTGAGAGGCAGCAATAAGACCTAGTTCTTAGCATCTTTCATCTTTGCAGGAAAGATATTTGAAAGGCAGCCTAAGAGAGCAGAACAGCTTGAAATAAGGTACAGCCTCAGCTCCGTGAGGCAGCACAGGTCAGCACTATGCAGTGGTTCACACAGGGAAGCATCTCAGTTAGATGCTGCATCACTTTCCAAAAGTATCACTTGAGGCTCATGCTGCCTCTCCCCGCAGGTGCCATGAGCTCCTGGTCCTCTTCTTAATCCCCAACAGAGGTCTCTGGTGACACCCAGACCCTGCACAGAGCCAAGCAGGGGAGTTTTCTGTGCAGGACAGGGACAAGCACTGGCATCACTAGTGCTGATCAGACTCTTTCAGGCAGAAAATAGTTTGTGTAGTTCCCTCTGCTCCAGTCAGCACCACACCACCATCTTCCACCAGCCCTCACATGGGTCTTTGATGACACACCAAAACAAGAGCAGCTTGCAGGGAGGGGAAGAAGAAGTGAGACCTGTGTGCTGTTGGATGTGATAAGCCAAGCAAGCAAGGAAGAAAAAAGGGTGTGCCAGAGGCACAGACCATGCTTGTGAAGCATGTTCGTCTCACCCACAGAACCTCTTCTCTGCAGCCCAGCTCACCCTCACAGAGGAAGCATCCAGTTTGGACCAAAGAGCAGCTCTCTGGTCAGAAGGTGATTGAAAGCAGCTTCTGCTTACACACAGGGCTTTAAAAAAGCTTTGCACCAGAGGAAGTAAATGCTGCTTTAAGGTTACAGTACCTGGCACTAGCTGTGAGTTTCCATGACCTAGGAGCAGGACGTGATTAGGCAAGGTGCTTAGGGGTGTCTCATCCCAGCTCAACCTTTGGCACACATTTGGGGTTTTCTCCTACATTGTAAAGGCTACAATTTACCTTACCTCTAGATCCTTTTAATAATTCTCTCTTTTCTGTATCTCCTTCCATTTTTTTTCCCTCATCTTGCATTTTATGTTTCCCATCATTCAGCAAGAATCATTCACCTCCCTCCACCCCTTTCCCAAGGCATTTCAGCATTTATAATTATGAACACCAAGGTTCTTTAATATAAGACCATTTTCCAGTGGATTATAAACCCATCAAAAGCAGAAAATTTTGACAAGATTTGCCATGTGGAATTTCTTCTTTGGTTTGTAATCTTTGAGAGGCACTGTCTCAAAACCTGCTCAGAAAAACCTCAGAAGGAGCTCAGGGGAAGACCCTGAGGTGACAGACTTTCACTGGGGAGCATTAGCACATCTGTTGTTCAAGGCGGAAATTTAGAAACTTGCTGAGAGGTCTCATGTTAGAGATGGGATTTTGTCATTTCCATGCAGCTTGACCAAATTTGGCCAATTTTTGAGTCTGTGAAAACTTTCAGACTGCACATGGGCAATGAATTCCAGCTGGAGTTTGCCAGCTAAAATATCCTTTGGCCAGCTAAAAAATGGCCTTTGGCCAGCGTCCAACCCACGACAATATCTTTGCACTGAACATGCGCCTGCTGAGGGGCCATTGAGATGCCAGCTGAGCTTTCCACACCTCCCCTTGTGGGCCACAAATTCTGGGGGACAAAGGACCAAATTAAAGTTATTTTAGCAGCCTTAATTTTAGAGGTCCCTTTAATTAATTTCTTGCCTCAATGACCCTACTTGAAGCTGTGCAGACAAACAAGGCAAAGATTCCCACTGTAATGGAGCCATTGGAGAAATTAATATTCGCTGTATTTAAAGTATGCAAAACAAAGCTTTTACAAGAAACATGTTCATATAACCAAAAATGTCAAAGGTACGTCTTTATTGTTTGTCAAAAGACAAATTAATTTAATAATTTATTACTCCACACTGCATTGCCAAGATCTACACACAAGTTCAAATAACAGAGCTGCTTAAAACAGCAAGATGATGTCTTTATAGAAAAAGCTTGTGTAATTGGCATAAGTCATCTTGGCTGGGCTCTGTCATGGATTGTCTATAATATTACATTACCAGGACACTGGGTAAAAAGGAGATAAGCCCATCAGGCTAAAGCTCGGGGTGGGGAATGCTGAGAAGCATGAGAGACAGCATCTGCAGCAGTTTCTCCCCTCCAGCCTTCTGGAAACCAGGCTCAGCAAAAGCCTTTGTGATAGTGAAGCAAGGAGTAAAAATAACAAGACAATAAAAAAAATGAAAACAAGACAAAAATACCCACACCAAGAAACAAATGCATCTACCAGGCAGGATGAGAAAGCAAGTCAGGCAATTTTTCTGCAGATAAGAGAACTTGGTAAAAAATCCCGAGACTCTCCACCCTGCAACCCATGCATTGGTGATGGGAGGATGGATAATTGCATGGACTGTGAGTGCAGCCACAGCTCACCCGTGTGAGAGAGGACACTGTGTTGCTCTTAGAGCTCACTGAGACCATGGCTGCCACAGAAACTGGCATGCAACAAGAGCTCAGAAGGCACAAAATTCTGCCAAAGCTCCTATCTGAACTGTCAGGCACATGCACGCTGAGCAGAGCCAGCAGAAGGCGGATGGTGGAGCCACAGTCTCCAGGTGCAAGGTGGCCAGAGGGAGCCATCTGGGCCAGGTGAAGGAACGCCCGTGAGCCACATGAGGAAATGTCATACAACTAACAAAAAGTTGCTTATAGAAAGTCTACAAAGGAAAAAATACCCTGTAGTGCTTCTTGTTAATAAGGCTCCTTTCCTATTTTATTCTGTTTAATTCCAGCAGTGAGCAGAAGGAAAAGCTTTAAAAGGAAGGAGGGCAAACCTCTAACCCCGCATAGATTCCTCTAGGCTGTTAGCAGCTCTCCAAACAACTACAGCTACACAGCCTTGACATTCCTGATCTTTTACAACAAACTAGGCATTGAAACAAGATTTTCCATGTTTGCTTCTTCACGTTACAAAAATTAGAAAGGAGCAAAAAATTACAGGGCTGCACCAAAACACACAGACCCAGAGGGACATTCCTGAGCGTCCGCCCTGTGTCTGACCCCGGGCTGGCACATGTAACTCGAGCTGCTCTGGAAATGCCAGCCATGTCAGTGGCCATCACGAGTTTTCCTGCCAGGGCTCTAACTCCAGCAGCAGGTTGCTGAAGAGTCACAGAAGCACTGCAGGAGCCTTGTGGTACAAATGGGCAGTCAGTGCTGCCACTCCTGTCATCCATGGCTATGGGGTCTCTGGAACTTTGCCCTGATGGAAACAGTCAGAACCACAAAATCACTGTAGAGATGAGGTTTGAGGGGACTTCTGAAAGTCAGCCAGGGACACCTAGAGGAGGCTGCCCAGGACCATGCCCAGATGTCTTTTGAATACCTCCAATGATGGAGATTCCACCACATCCCTGGGCACCCTGTGCCAGTGCTTGGTCACCTTCACAGTGAAAAGTGTTTTCTGACTTTCAGAGGAAGTCTTGCACTACCTAAAATGTTTCGAGCACTTAAGCTTTATGTTCTTGTGAAGAACCAGGAGCAGAAGGGAATAAAACCCACTCTGCCACTGTTTCTTTGGTGGCTGGCAGGCAATGAGTCTCCAGCCTCCTCCCTTCCTATCACAATTTTATTGAGTACTGAAATAGTGGCTGTAGCCATTGACAAAACAAAATGAACGTTCATGCCCAAATTGTTAACAGATGTTGAGAACATCTCAGAAAACACATGAAGGCCTAAATTGGTCTTTCACTGAGATTAGTATTAAAATGTCATCCTGGCATGGTGCAGCTCACAGCAATCTGCCAAGCCAAAGAAAGCCATTAATAAAGTTAAGACTGTGCTGTAACTCCAAACAAGGGAAGCAAAAAATGGAAGTTTACCCTAAGCTATCCTTAGCTCACCTTCCTCTGCCTAGATGTGGCAGGTTGTCAGAGAACTCTCTAAGAGCCTTGGGAGCAGGTATGCAGCAGATCAAGTGTTTCAGCTCCCAGCTGGGCAAGACGTCACTGGTGCTTGCAGACTGGAGCTCACTCAGTAAAGCCTGGTTGGATTTTAAGCCTGTGTTTTTCAGTCTCCTGACATATTTAGGTATGGGGTGAATTTCCAAAAACCCCAACACTACAAGTTTTATAGAGAGAGACATGGGACTTTTGTTATTCCCTTGCTGCCTCTTCCAGGTGCTTCAGAACAGTCTGAAGAATGAAGAATGGCTCACTAAAGAGACCATGGGGCATCCTAGCACCTGTTAGCTGATTTATAAAAGAAATACAGTTAAGTGTCAGCTTAAAGGCAGTACAAAAACCACGAAAATTTGCATTGACTATGATTCGATACCACAAACTGCCTGCTACACATACACAAACCCCACACTTGGGAAGGAATATTGCATTGGGCAAGAGCGAGAATGTGTGTAATAGGGTTGTGGATTCAATGACTTCAAAAGAAAATGAACATGTCCAAAGAAAAGGAGTGTTCAAAGAACAGTTTAGTCTTCTCCTACACAGAGGTGCTTTTTGAAACTCTCTTGCTGCAAAAGAATTCTCTTCAGGCACAGGTTTTTAAAGGAAGGCTTTGAGATGTTTTGCCTTAGGAATTAGTACCTACGATGCAGCAATAGAAAGAGATCACCATGGGCAAGAGTTGGTTACAAAGAAGGAAAAAGGTAGAAGCTAAAGGGAGCTGGGAAGGGTCAATAAGCATGAGTGGAGCACAAAGCAGACTACAGCAATTACAGCATCATTCTGCTCTTATGCCAGTACTGTACTTTGTTGACAACATGGTGCTTTTCTGTTCCCTGCAGCATAACCCACAAACTCACAGGCTTGCTGTGCCAAAAAACTTCAAGTCAACATGCTGTATATTTATATCATTAAAGAAAAAGAGGCCACTTCATTCATGGTGTTTAAGCTGATATAGTTAAGACCTAAACATGTCATGAGTGACAAGGCTTAGTAAGTTATTCCATAGTTACCTGCTATGGAATTTCCCCAAAACTTCTAACTGACTGTTGCTATAGGTGCATACGGGCACAGCCAGAATACTCACTCCAGCAAATTCGTGCTCCTGCAAGTCTCCATATTTGCACACATCCCTACGCTCCACCCACCCCTCTGAGATCAAAGATACCACCATGTCCTGGTTCACAGTACGGCAGGAGTTGAAACTGGAAGTGACACGTTTAGAGAGTGGCCCTTTAGTGCTAGCACAGGCTTCACGAGTTTCCACTCGTCTTGATATTAAACAGGTGTTAAACAGTAGGCAATTTTATAAGTTTCTGTTAACAGGAAAGTGTCTGGAAAGCAATGAAAACCTCACAGAGAAGTTTTTGTGAAATGTCAGAGGGAAACATCTGTTATTTGAAAACCTAATAGGAGGGAAGCACTGCAGTAAGAACTTTCTCTTTCACGTGTTTTTCCCATGCCGGGAAGTGCTCTGCTGGGACTCTCACTCTTGCCTGCCTGAAACGTTGCTGGTTGAAGGTTTGCCTGCGAGAGTTGTAGAATCTAGAGCTGCCAGAGGTTCAGGCAGGACCTGAGCCCCCGGAGAGCACAGAGGGTGAGGCAGCTCAGCACCGCACACCCTTCCTAGGAACACGAGGCCACACAACTTAGCACCCTTTTGCCTTTAATTTGATGCACTTCCAGCAAAACTTGACTTGTAAGCACCACTGCTGTTCATTAAATTGTGTCACTTGGCAGGAAAAAAATGTTATTTCAGGGTCTGTCACAACTGAAGTTTATTGAGGGCATCAAGGGAGACTCCAAATGCAGAGAATATCAGGTAGAAATGAATAAGGAGCACTTCCACCACATTCCTCCTCTCAGCATGTACTACTGGCCACCACCCACAGGTCACTGGGCAACTCAGACACAGCTTATCCTAAGGGATAAATCTGAGACGGCTCCTCAAAAGCTGTTGCTTCTGTTGCAAGTGCAGCCAGGGCTGGGACTCAGGGAGAGAAAATTACACTTTTAGAGCATCATGCAGCTGGTGTTTCAGCCTCACCCGACATCCTCTGCTGCCCCAACCCCAGGAACAAAGATGCTGTGGGTCCCCAGTTTGTCACAACCTCAGAAACTCTTGACAAGAGCAGTTTCACTGGTGATGTAATGGGTCCTAGGAGAGAGAACAGGGGCCGCTTTTTTATTTAGACCTAATACTTGAGCTATATCCTGAGTCTGGTGTATACCTCAATATTATTTATATACAAACCCAGGAGACCTGAATTAGATCAAGGCAAGACAAGCAAGACAAGTCATACTCAGATTCTTGTCTCTCCAGTAATTTCTTTATTTTTCAACTCAGTCTGAGGGTAGCAAGTGCTGGTATCCTCCCACATCAGCAGAGAGAGGTTAGCAGGAGGAACTGCAAAGTCTTTCTCTCGATCCTATGAATAGGTGATGACCAAAGCAGAAAACAAACCCAGTCTTGGAGGACTTCTGTTGGCTCTGTTTGGCTTCGGGCAAACTCTCAGATTCAAAGAAACTGGTTGTTTACTGTTGTGCTGTCAGCTTTACACTGCTTGGTGTGACTGTTTTGGGTAGAATAAACAGCTTTTGTTTCATTCCTCTGCTGTACTTGGCTCCTGCATGTACTGGTTTATTGAATTAAAACATACAGATTAAGGGGATAAACTAACCAACAAACAGGCATGGAGCCCTACTAGGCTGGAGCAGATGGTGGCGCAGTGCAGGCTGCCAGCGTAGCACCCACACCTGGGAGCATCGCTCCTCCCTGGGCACGCCTCTGTCAGGGCATCACACCATGGGCAGCACCATGGCACGCACCTGGGTGAGCAGTCACATCCGTGTTCTCTTCTCCTGGACCCTTCTTCTAGGTTTGTGTGGGTCCATTTGTTCTGTGTCTGCCCCTGCCTAGAGATCTCCTGGCATAATTTTAGACCCTGACCAAGTACTTGCAATGTCTGTGCTGGAAAAAGCCCCAGGTGAACTCAGTCCAGGGCCCATGACGCAAAACACTATATATAGGACATGCAGGCATTTGTTAGTCACACATTTTCGTGTGGTCCTATTTAGCCAAAACCATACGACTGGCACAGGATGGAGTTAATGTAGGAGGCAAACCCTTACCAGACACCCCCACACTGATTTTCAGGGGCACAAAGGCCATGAGCTGATGTGCAGGCTGCTGGCAGCATTGAGGCCCTAGCTGACATTGATTTTTGCAACCCTCCCACCTCTAAACAACAAGAAAAACAAAAAACCCGAACAAAAAATCCCCCTTGGTTTTGGAGGGAAGAGGAAAAGTGACCCATGCACAAATAGGCACTTTCTTGCTCAGGCATGGGCTCAGCCAGATACGCTGCTTTTCCTCTGAGTAATCACCAGACACACCACGCTTGAGTTGTGCCCGCTCTTTGCACAGGCTGTTTGCTGCTGTGTTATATCCCCACGGTATTTGCCATAAGCCAGGCTCCTAAAAGGCTTAGTGTGAAGTCCCTTATAGGAAAGCTATTTGGCATTCATCTGCTGCTCAGTTCCAAGGAAGGTTACCTCGGATAGGCTGCGAAATCACCATGTAAATACATACAGCTTTACATTACAGAGCTAACTCAGCTCAGCCCACCTCAGAGCCTGCAGGAGAAAGGCACCAAGTGCCTCCACAACCCTCCTGCAAAGTGCTCTGTCCTCCCTGGCAGCAGAAAGGCTGCTGTGTTCACAGAATCACAGAATACTCTGGGTTGGAAGGGCCCACCAAGTCCAATTCTCAAGCAAACAGCCCCTACTGGGATTGAATTTGTGGTACACAGACATCAGCTCACAAGGCAGGCAGTGTCCTTGAGCACGGAGGATTAACTTCATGAGCGACAAATTAAGAACAGCCATCCCATCTTCATTATTATTCTAAAAAATTCAGAATGTATCAGGAAATCTGACCTCTGCAATTGCCTTTTTCTCCAATGCAGAAATCACATGAAATAAAAAGGCTCCAGCTTCTCACCCAAAGGCACACTTTTAACCTCCTGCAAATACACAAAGATGATGCAAAATGCCCATATTTTATCTGCAAATGTTATATTGGGCTAACAGCCCAGGCTGAAACAGATGGGCATAGGTTCTAAAAGCAAATAATGTGTCCTGAAACACTATTTCAGCATGTGCTCCTTTTAGAAATATGGCCAAAAGAGAAATTGTAGGTGCACTGATGGACAGCTACTTCACCTCTAAGCAAAGTCAAACCTGCCCTTTCCAGAGCCATAGCCTCTGCTGCACAAACTAGAAAGCCCAACCCATTCCTACCTGGGCTGGGCAAGCCACTTTCTCCAGCCTCTGCCCCTTTTGTCTCCTTTCAATTGTCTTGATTCTGTGGACTGAAGCACAGGGACACTTACTGTAGGAGCCTTTTCCCTTATAGAAACCCCAAGTCTTGAGTGAGGTCATGAGCTTTGTATGAACGGCTTAGCCTTCACTACTTAGGAGCCCTTTTTTAAAGTATATATTTTTTAGGCTATACTGACATCTGCAGGTGCACCATAATGGATTTTGGAAATTAGACACGCTATCATTGAAGAATCAGCCTCCAGGTTTGCAATGAAAAAGATGATTGCATCACTCAGAGTGAAGGGAGTGGAGGAGCAGGGCCAGCTCCCACGAGAGGGTGCTACGCGCTGCAGCGGCCAGGCTCTGCTACCAAACCCCCTCTGGTGCCAAGGGCAGACTCACTCCTTGTTCATGGAATTGTTCTCAGGCCAGTAGATCACAGCAGGCCAACACAGTAAAGAACCTGCAAGGTGCAGCTTCTCAGAATTAGCAGAGAGTTGCCTGTAGTTGTATTTTGGCTGGTATTCAAACATGTGCTGATCAATGTCGGCCTTAGTTTAAACAATAGCCACAAAAACCTACTTTTGGAAAAATGTGAGATATTGTAGATGAGAACGAGGGTCAAATTAACTTAGGCCATTGTTACCTGAATTTATTAATACGCATTGAAATTGTATTCAGCCAGAGCATAATGCGCTTTGCAAATATTCTCAATTTTCTACAATTCTGATCTTTTAGTGAACAAGTGAACACCTCTGATGCTGGAGATGTCACTGCAGCAAGATGTCACATGTTCTTCAAAATCAAGTGGGGTTCAGAGTGTCTTGCCTTTAATAAACTGTAAACAAAAAATCCATGAGAGATGCCACTTGAAAGAGTTGAACAACAAGTGCCAAGACAAGTGGAAATTTCTGCCACCTAATGCATGCTTGGAAGGAAGTTGCAGAACCAAAAGAAATTGGCTGAAGCTTAACTACCCATGAGAGTGGTATATCATAACAGTTTTGTAAAGGTGAGTTTTTCTTAGATACGTTCTTCATGAAGTAAACAAATACATAGAATTATCCTCATTTACCTTCCAAAGATTTTTCTGGCTTCTAAAAATATTCCATTACCAATATAAGACTTTCTGTAGTACCTCATCCTGAAAGTATTTCAAGGCATGAGGATTTGGACAGCCATTGTGTTGCTTCTAGGTATTATTAAACTATGAATAAAGAATAAATAAATTAACAAAACAAATTAAATTTTTGTTTAAACAAAGAACCTTCCAGTATCTAAGTTGTGATTTGTTTGTCTCACATCAAATTAAAATTTAGGCTTTTTGCCCACTCTTTAGAGCAGACACTCAGGCCTGCCTGACCACAGGGACCCCTGAAGCAGGGTCCTGCAGGGACACAATCTGCACTTTATCCCTGCAAACTCTGCTTGTGCAGTCTCAGGACCTGCACCTCTGAGCCCTCCAGATACTCATGAAGGGTGCAGCAGGGACTGATCCTGGAAGCTGTTACTTTTTAAAATGAGGTTGTCATGGTTTGGTACCAGGAATTAGGTAACATATAGATGAACACAGTAAAGCTGGAGAAAGCCTGAGATGAAGAAACTACACTCTCTTATGTCAGAAGTCAGGCTCTGCTCACTTTGGCTTTCCAGGTAGTCCTAGTGAAGGTAAAGCAGATACTGGAGCAGCTAAAGAGAAGGCAGTTGGACTGCGAGTGTGCGAATGTTAGAAAGTCTTTCCTCCTGCCCAAGCGAGACACTGTCTCTGAGTACTATTTCAGTGTTCCTGCAGCTGCAGAGCTGCATCTGTACCATTTCCTGGAGCTGATTGAGCTGGTGGTGCATGGAGAAAGAGGTGAGGTGCCATTTCCCCTGTGAGCTGGACAGGAAGGGGCTCAGGCACCTCCTCTTCTGCTGAGGACTCAGTGCCCCAACCACAGCATACAAGAGGAGGCAAGTCAGCTAACACAGCTGCACAGTGCCTGGGAGCCACATCCTAGAGTCAGACTGAAGTCTTTGAATGACTCTCAAAAAATTGCTGCAGAGCTTAAAAATGAGCCCAGCATGTGTTGGTGCAGAGTGCCAGCCAGCTATGGGTCAGGGGCGTGTGAGCGTGAGAAGTGACCCTCTACTAACACCACACTCTCAGGACACATCTCTCAGGGCAAGATGCACAAAAAAGGTTTTTAAGACCTTATCTGCCAACTAGAAGCCATCGCCCTGAGTTATGTCCCTAAGCTCTCTGCACGCTTTATGGCTGCGGGGAGTCAAGCACCTCTGAACAAGGAGTGATGAAAACCAAGCTGCAGGTAAGGAATAACCCTGCATAGCAATTAGGAAACACTCAGATCTGTCTTGTGCATTAGCCCATGTACCCAGAAAACACAGAAGTCCTGCATCAAGAGCAGTGGCTTATCTCTGTCTGAGATTGACTCCCTTGGAGCTACAGAGCCCATATCCCTCAGGCAGAGCTGTCTGCAGCCTTTTGTAAATGCTGCAATGGCACATTGCCTGCTGAGGTAGGAGGCAGAGGTACTGCTCTCCCTGGCTGTGGTGGCTTCTGGCATGGCCCTGCCAGCCCCAGGTGCTCTTGCAGTAAGGTCTGAGCCGAGGGCAAGGTGGCTCTTCAAGTCCCCGTAGGAGGAGCCACTTCTTTTACCTCCCAATACAGGACAAGGCTGGAGAGTCGGAGGCTGAGTGGATCAAAGAGACAGTGAACTCACTCAGCAAGCCAGGTATGGCAGCTCTGAGGCAGATTGCACTGAGCGTGAGCTTCTCTCTTCCACCCTTTTAACCATCACAATGAAGTGCCTCAAATGGGGAAAAGCTGGTCCTCCTGACTTGGCTGTGCTGGGGAGAGAGGCCTTCAAACATTCTACGGAGAGAATAAAGGCTAAAACTGCTCAAATATCAGCAAATCTTTACTGCCTTCGCTCAGTTTATATTGGGCATCCGGACAGAGATCTTGCCCTACATGTGAGCTGTGGAGCAGCTCAACAGCCCACCAGACACGTCCCAGAATGCTTGGCAGCACAGAATCTCCCAGGAGTTCTTCACTTAGCCACAGCTTTGCCGTGTGGTTGTTCACGTCCTTGTGCTCAAATTCAACAGAGCAACAAGCACACTCTCAAACCAAGCAAAGTGGCTATGAATCCACCATTTCCATCACAGCTTTATACATCTGGAAGAGAACAAACTTCCTGTCTCTTGGATTCCACAAGAAAAGCTCTGGGGCAGGTAAACTGCAGCACACGTCATACGTCGTGTGCAGCATGGCTGACAGCCATGAACACGAGGCAACCAAGAAACAGGAGGAGAGGATGGGTGCTGTTCTCATCCTGACATCCCAGCAGTGGCAGAGACCTTGGGAAGCAGTGCCCAGGAGGACACAACTGCCAGCTTCTTGCTTCTCAGTGCCAAAAGGCTTGTAGTACAAATCACCTAACAGACAGAAGCATAAAAGCCATGGCCCTAAAGGCCAGGGCATACCTTCCTCTTCTTATGTTATGAAGATTAGACATTTAATAAAACCAGGAAAACTGATCACATGCAAGACCTGTTGAAGGCCTTGGGCTCAGGACCTGGCTTACTTGCTGATATGACACAGATTTAGTTCAGCAAAGAGGAACATGAGAGCAGGAAAAATTCTCCTCCAAACCCTACTTGGTGAAAGTGATGGGAAGAGAAGAAAGAAAAAAACGGAGTCAGGAGCTAGAATGTATATTTTGGTTTGTGTTTTGTGATGGTCTAAACCTGAAGTCTGATCTGAAAATATCTGAAATGCAAGGAATTCAAATTCAGGTCCAGACTTTGTATTTGGATCAATTCCAAGCAAAACAAAAAAAGGAATAAAGTCTTCTGCTCTCTGAAGATTAAACACCTTTTTTCTGCCAAATTGTCTATTACCAAGTATGAATTTAGCACAATTAATAAAATGTTTTAAAAAGGGTGGGGATTGGAATACATTTACTTGAGTTTTAAGGAGATATTATATAGTCCAGATATGAGGGTGCCACCTATGAAGACATAAGACATTAGCCCAGCTCTGAAACTGGGAGTTTTCCAGGCTTTTAAAAAAACATTTTACACATTGTCAAAACAAACTACAGATAAACAAGCATACAACAGGTGAAAAATGTGATTGCAAGGGCTGTGATGACAGTTCTGTTTGCACAATACATTCATTTCAAGGTGCTTGAGCATCTGTTATATATTTAGTTCCTTCCTGCTAGACAATAAAGCAGGTGAGCATCACTTACACCTAAGAGACCATATGTTTGTGAGATGCTGAGGGGTTCACTCAGCAGAGAAAGAAATGCATTCCCTTCAGGGGAGAGCAAAGCAGACCAAATTTCTTCTTTGCACTTTATTATAAAGACATTATTAATGCAAGTGATATAAAATAATGTACACAGAATACAGCATCTGGGATAAATGCTTCCTCTTCCTTGCTGCCAAGACGTTAAAAATGTCTTGCTTGGCTTTTGTGGACAAATAAAGTATTTGAAAGGAAAGTTAAGAGCAGCTGATTTCCTCTACCCTTTGTACTGAATCCTCTTCTGAATTGTCAGAAGGAGACATTGGGCATGAAGAGGTGGCTTCCAAGCAGCTTTCTCCTACTGAAGAGAAGCTCCCAGCTGCTTAGCTTAAAGCCTCAGCTGAAGGTAGGAGAAGAAGAGGTTGCTTTGATTTTTCTTGTTTATGAGGACCCCATTCCCAGAAGCACAGCAATGGCTGCTTTTGCTCCCACTATTTGAGGTGTTTTTTCCTGTTTTGAGGAAAGCAATGATTAACCTTTTTTCAGAGTTATGTACGCTAGGAGTACCGTGTCCACTTTTGGACTGCCCAGAGCAAGACAAACCTTGATATACTGAATTATGCCCAGTGAAGGCCGTAAAGATGGTTGGAGCCTGGTGCATGTGGACGAGGAGAGGCCGAGAGGGGCCTGCCCAGTGTGGTGAGCGATGGCTGTCAGGGCTCCTGCTGCTGTCTACAGCTGCTGAGGGGCAGGGAAGAAGGAAGAGGGAGCCAGACCCTTTTCAGAGGTGCACAGCAAAAGGCAATGAACACAATCTGGAACCTGCAAAATTCCATGTAGCTACTAAGTTGGACATTGTCTGCCATGACAACAGCAGTTTCGGTGAGATCTCCCAAGGTTAATTCTAAATTACATAATTCTGCAATACTAAAACTGGAGGAACAATCCACCTTCTTGACACCTCAGTTGTTATGGGAAATGCAAAAGCAAGGCAGAGAAACCATATGAAAAAAAAGATGCATTTTTTATTAGACTATATGGTGTCCAGGACAATTCAGCCAGGATGGCCCAAGCAAAGAAAGTCTCCAATTTCTAATTTCTAACAAAGTTCACCCAACTCAAAAACTTACCAGTTAAATGTGTTTCCTCTTCATGACTACAGCTCTGCTGAGACAGCCAGGTGTCTCAGCCTGGAGAGAGGTTATAAATTTAGAAATTAAATTTAGGTGTATGCACTAATTGACCAAATGAATTCATATTAGTGTAGGTGCAAAAGCAGAATTCCAGAGGAGTCTCATTGAAGCTGAAAAGGCTGATCAAGTCATAACAGGAAAATATTGTTGGCTGTGAAGATACTCAGATTGCTTGCTGAAGGGCTTTCAAAGTGTTTAGGTAACAAATAAGATGATACTCTTCCAAGTCTAAGAAATTCAGGTCTAGACTACAAATCTTAGTCATACTATGAAGACAGGAAAATTATCTCTGAAAGACATTTGGAGAGGACTGTGTTTCTATGTGCCTAGTGAAGTACGGAAGTGCAAGTGCTGTGATGTGACCTTTCACTACAAGTATGTGTAAAGGTAACAAAGGGGAAATTTTGTATGAGAGAAGAATGGATTTACTGCTTGGATGGGTTTTGTTTAAAACTAAAGCACTGCTATTCTACATTGTACTTACAGTGGGTTTTTAAAAAATGTATTAAATGTTTGTTTAGCAAGGAGCTGAATGGTATTTCCTCATTGATGCTAATGGGGACTCCTGACATCTTCAGTCAATAACTGAGACCTGTGTATTGCTTTCTGGAAGGACAGAAGTGAAGCTAACATTTCAGGAAAGAGTTAAACAGAGATCCTCAGTAAAGGAGAGCTGGATGGTTACAGTAGGACTGGCAGTGAAATGGGATTACACAGACATGCAAATAGAGAGGACAATTGCTATAGCTGAGCACTATCTCACTGCCTCTGCTTCCCTCTTACCAAATCAGGACAGTGTTACCCAAGACATGCCAGCTCCTTGCTGGACAGGAGATCTCCAGCCCACCAGATAAAGACCCTGAAAGCCTAGCAGTCGGGCAGGACAGAAATGCTCTCCTGGGGAGCCAGCTGGCACAGGAGGAGAAGTGGGAACCACCACGCAGTCTCATGTCTCATTCCAAGAGAAGCTGAGAAGCAATAGTGTAAACGGATCTGCCCCAAAAACGCTTCTCTTTCTGCATGGTCATTACCGGCTGGGGGGGTTCCCACTGACAGAAAGGGCAGGAAAAAATCTCTGGGAGTTGTGCAAACCTGCCAGCATTGTAGAGCTGGCAATTTAGGGATGCATCATTAGCCTTCCCAGGCCCCTGGGGACAGGAGACAGGCAGCCCTGAAAAGCATTTTACTGGGCCAAGGGGGTGGTGCCTGGGGCTCCTGCTTTCCCCACACCAGTGCTCCCAGCAAGGCAGTGGTGGCAGAGAGGAAGCAGCCCTGGGGGAAGCACGGCTGCTGGGCTGCTCTCCTGGCACTCCTGGACTAAAATATTTCGTCAGCCTGGAGCATTTAGCGGGGAACAACCGAGCTGTACAAACTCCCCAGAGGAAAGCCAGAGCTGACCTTCACCATGCCCTCTAGCTCACCTGCCACCTCCTCCTCCAGGCCTCCAGCAGCCCAGAGCCCATCGAGCCCTCTGCCTGCTACTTATTTATTTATCTTGTAAAGATGAGCCTGGAGCGTTTCATGTTTCAGCCCTTTGTGCCCCTGAGGGAGGAGATAATGGAAGACCTGGCAGGAGATGCACACACTCATCAGCCCAGGGGTCCCCCACGCCACCTTTGGAGGGATCCCTGGGAGAGCACCACACTGGTATCAGTAAACATTTATCAGCACTGCATCATTAATCCATATGCTTTTTAAAATAAAGAACATAAACATAAATAAAGCTGGGCTAAAGCACATATACAAAATTTGCAGGAAACACTGGAGACTTGGAGAAGCATCTTTCCTGTACTGGTGGGTTTCCTTCTGCATAAACACAACAATAAATAAGAAGTACTTCAACTAACAGCTATAAATAGCATCTTGTGCACACACTCAGATGATTTACATGCTTGTCCTGGAGTGATTGGGTGGGAATGAGTTGCAGCCTGTTCCTCTTCCTACATGGCAGGAGTTCTCCCATTACCTAAGCTTCATTGTTTTTGCACTTTTTATTCCTGGGCTTCACGCATGGCTTGTTTGCTGCTCAGTTCCTTCCCGTGTCCAGCTTCCCTCCTTGCCAGCATTTCCAGCCATGGAGATGACACCTGATGGTGAGCTGATCAATGGCTAGTTTCCTTCCTCTGAACTCACCCTGTCCCACACACACCACAGCCCATCAGCTTTGCAGATGTTCCCACTCATTTTCATGGGATATGTGAAAACATTCCAAATCCACCAGTGACTGAATGAAAATAATTAATGCCTGAAGTAAATGTGCTGATTTTAATCGTATGCATCCTGTTGTAGAGTGGGACACAAACACATGCATATACTTTACACATTCTTTTCAGACATGTGCATGTATACGTGTTTTCTCATGCAGATGTTTCTTCTATTGGTTTCTCTTGGTATGAAACAGTATCTTTAGAAATAGGAAAAATTGCATAGCACCGACAAGAAGTTTGTACTATTTGAATTTTTATGGCAAAGGCACTAGTGGAAATTTCCCTTGGGAAAATACATGGCATCTGAGATTTGTCTCTACGTTAATGAACATATATAAATGAGTCTTGATTGTATGAATTGCTAATTGAGAAGACATAAGGTAACTCTCCTTGCTATCATAGCTGTAGAATTACATTTGCCTTCTTTAAAACTTTCCCGCCACCTCAAGTAAACAAAGGCCAGAGAAAGGGAAGTACCTCAGTAAAATACACCATTGTCCCAGAACAGGAGTTCACAGGCATTTTAATCTGGTGTTCCAATTCTCAGCCTTTCGAACTGCAGCTTCACAGGTGAGTGCCATCTCCTCTGCAACCCGCATGTTGCTGGAGATGGTTCAAAGACATATGGGGAGTGGAGCTTGTTCCAAGCAGCAGACAGCACAGCTTCTGCTGAAGGCCAGACACAAGCCAACTGAGAGCTTGTGATGTATAGATGAAGTCAAGGCTGTGCCTGCTTGGCCCAGTTCTCTGCCAGCCTTGGCAACTCCCCCAGGCAAGCGCAGAGTCACAGCCATCGACTGGGAGCTGTTGGCCGAGGAGAAGTCACCCACTGCTTTATTATTTCTTGCAGGGACATACAGAGACAGACCTCCCAGCTTCTCCCTGTGGAGCTCTGTGAAGATTCCTGTTCCTCAAGCAGCAGTACCAGCTGCCAGAGGATGTGCTTGTGCTGAGGCTCCAGCTGCAGGGGGCTGAAGAAGGGCTGGAGGCACTCCTACTCGCAATGGTTGTTTGCCTGCAGCTGGATTATGCACATGGTTGCTTCCAATGTCCACAAAAGGTTGAAGAACGCAGAGAAAACAGCTCAGACAATTGTTTATTTGTTTTCAAAAAAGGAAAAGAACGAGACACTCTCAGTGGAGAACATAAATTCATAGCCAAGTATCCGTCTTTGGGACTAGAATAATTGGTGTCTCCACCAAAGGAGATGAATGCTGGTATCTCGTGCCAGGCTGGGCCATGACACCACCTCTTGCTTTTGCCTCGCCACGAGTGGCAGGACAGCCTCTCCCCGAGTGGAGCTCACCAGAATTAGGGTCTCAACCTCTTTGGGCATCTGTCAGTAGAGGGCAATGTAGTTACAAACAACCGACCTGCTCCAGGTCCCCACCCAGGAGAAGGCATAGACCTTACCTAGTATTTTATATTGCCATGTGTGACCTAATAGTGTATCCTGCTGTTATGTGCCGTGTTTAACATACCAGCAACACTATGTCATGCAGCTGATACTAGAATTAAGGTCCAGGGTATTTGTTTATGAAGGCAGGTTCCCTTGTGATCACTGCTATTTGTGGCGGGGGAAAGGAGGGGACACAGTGCTGGAATGGGTTTCCAGTGGGCGTTTGTTTACTGTACTTTCGATGCACTGGTTTATCAGCCCAGGGAATAAGTTATAGCTTCCCAGCCTGCCTGTCTGGTTACAAATTCCAGTCTGTTCCTCCAGGCTGAATATAGAGAGCAGCTGGCTGAAGCTAAATGAATAATACTGCCTCACAAAACAATAGTGCTGGGCTCAACATGTTGCACAGACATCTATTTTGAGTTTGGATATTTAAAGACTAAGGAGGCATGACAGGCACATTTATGGGGCAGCAATTACCAGCAGCCTGCAGACTGTGCCTTGGATGTGAACAGATTAACACCTTCTTCTCTGCGTGTGTCAAATACTCCAGTGAAGAGTCCACCTTTACAAAGAAAGTGTCTCTGAAGAGTTGGCAAGTCCTTCCACTTCTTGTACACCCAGCATTTGCCTGTTGAATAACCTTAAGCAGAAAATTTCTGTGCTACAATAAGTCCTATCTAAAATAAAGAGGTGAAATGTGATGCTGTTATTTTACTCCATTCTGTAACTTTTATTGATGGGAAATGGTAGAAAGATCTAACAGGTCTTTCTGGTCCATAATTTTCTAATTTCATTCTGGTCTAATGGAAGCACCAAGAACCTCCTTAGCACATAAGGTGCCTCAATACTCAAAAGCAATCATCGCTGTTTGAAAGCCAATTGAAAAGGGAGGTAATTTTCTGCTTTTCAAGACTATCAGAGCTAGGACATAACCAGATACACAGGTTGTTTTTGGAGATACTTCACCTCTTTCAGTTTCATCATCTCACTGCAGCTATGAATGTCTGCATATACCAGTAATCCAGAAGGAGGCTGGATTCCCATTTTTGGGTACAACCTGATAACCTCTATTCATCTCAGACCAAGCTGAATGTGTGCAGAAGAGGGATTTGTATGGCTTTGTGGCCTGAGCTTGCAAGTGTGTACTGAAAAGCACAGGTCTCAGGACACCGTCACTACAGATTGAAACACTCCCATGCACGGCAGTGCAAGGATGAGGCTTTAAAATGTGTTTGTTTTACAGTTCCATGCCATAAAATCATATACAACCAGTCATAGGAACTTGCCAGAGGTTTTATAAGCTCATAATAGCTTCAGGTACTTGGAAGTTCTAAGCTTTGACTATTCTCTTCAGCAGGAAGGAAAACTACTTTCAATTAAATGATGCTTAAGGGAAAAATTCAGTCTTTCTTAAGAAGTTCACTGGCCAGTAACTGTGGGGCTATAGAAAGCTCTAGATCATAGTGGGAGGTCACTCTATAACCCAGGTTTAGGGGCTGAAATATAAAGGAACATAGGATAAGAAAGCTCTTGGCCTAATCTCCAGCTAAATTAGCAGTGTGGACTGGCCTGCAGATAGCTTATGCACTGATGCATTAGTAGTTTCATGGCAAGTAACTAAAAATACCTAGAAGATACTGAGGTAGTTTGATAAAAGACTGTTAGGAAATCCTAAACTGCTATTCATGCCAGAATTTGCTGGTTTTTTCTGCAGTTTTGAAAGTAGCACTGTTCTCACATCTCATCATGTAGTTCTGCATGCAGCAACAACTGGCACAGTGAAAACAAGCAGCAGACAGAAAATCCCAGTGAAAAACATAGTATGTCACACTTCTGACTTTTGTCTGAAGATGGCATGTGATACAAGTGCTTTGGTCTCACCAATAATGCCTGTAATCATTAAGCTGGGCATGTGTTTAAATGCTTTGCAATACTAATAGAATTTATCTGAAGTTTTTGGAAAGCTGGGGAAAAAAGTATATAATAATTTTTTAAGAAACAAAAAGATTCAGAAATCAGGTTGTGATTTCCACAAAAAGGTGGATCTAGCAATTGCAGTAGAATTAAGCATTCACACCCATATTTGTGCCATCAGGCTTACAGATAATTAAGGAGCATATTCCCACAATCCAGTATTCTATATTTATTTACCCGTATAATCTCTCTAAGGTCTCAATAAAGAGTAAAAGGTTTCTTTAGCGGTCAGTTCAAAGAACCTAACCTGGAACTTTGCTCTGGAGCACACGCTTGAAGAGACCAACTCACCTTAGAACCACAGACTAATTTAGGCTGGAAGGGATCTCTGAAGATCATCTTGTCACCCTGCTGCTCGGCAGGGAGTCAACTACAGCACGTTGCTCAGGGTTTTGACCAGCTGGGTTTTGAACATCTACAAGGATGGAGACTCCACAACCTCCTTGGGAAAGCTGTTGCAGGGTCACGACTTTCTTCTGCCCTGCTGATGGATGAGGTTTTCCCACTACCTCATCTGAATTTCCCATGTTCCAGCTGGTGTCTATTGCCCATCACTGTGTACCACTGAAGAGTCTGACTCCATCTGCCCTTTCGTGGACCCCTTCCTGAAGCTTTCCCTTCTCCATGCTGAACAAACCCAGTTCTCAACCTCTGCGCATACATCATCTGCTCCAACCCCCTCACCATCTCTGTGGCCTCCTCCGGACTCAATCCAGTTTGTTGATGTGCTGTAGAGTCCAGAAGTGGACAGAGTGCTCCAGATACACTCTCATATCCCTCAGCCTGCTGCCTGTGCTTCATGCTCCCACAGCTCAGCGTGGAGATGGCTGCCTTTGCTGCAAGGGCACACTGCCGCCTCATGTCCCACATTTGGTCCACAAGGACTCCCAGACTCTTTTCTGCCAAATCACTGTCTGTTTGCTTCATCCCCACCCTGTCCTACCGTGTAGGGTTGTTTCATCCTAGGTACAGGACTTGGTGTTTGTCTTTTTTGAATTTCATGAGATTCTTCTCAGTTTATTCTCCAGGTTGTTCAATTAAGCCCTGAAGAGCAGCAGCTCTGCCCACCAGAGTATAAATTATCCATCTCCCCCCATTTCAGTACCTCCTGCAAACTGCAGGAAATAGAAGAAGGAAGCAGTTAGTGGGACAATGTGCATCCAAACCCCAGACAAGCCATGTTTGAAGTCTTCTCTGAACAACACACTGTAGCAGCAGCCATGCACAGACCTCCTGTGAGTCAGCAGTATCACAGCACCTGGCAGTGCTGGGACAGCCAGGACAAACTTCCTGCCACTAGCAGACGGCCTTTCTGGGTGCCTGTCATGTTTCAGACAGACAGAAGTGTAGGGCCACTGTGACTGAATGTCTAGGGAATGTGCCTGCTCCATCTGAAGGATTTATTTTTGTAATAATGTAATATTAGTACAGTAAGCAGGAGACAAAACGACACTGTATTTTTTATCAATCCCTTTGCCATCAGACTGCACTGTGAAGTTTTTTCCATGCCCCAACCAAGGGACACGGGAATTAAGAATCACTAACTGAGCTGACAGTTTCCCCTTAGTTCAGCCATTCCCTATAGTACTTTTTATCCACATTTTAAGGGTTTTTGCTGGGACCAGCTCTGTCCCCCTCTGAAAAAGTTGCAGCTGGTCCAAATCTGATGGGTTAAATGCCCTGTTCCTATCCCTGACAACGTTTTACTGCTCTGGAAACTTTTTTGGGGCCGTGTGTCCAATAAAATTCAGTATCTAGGTAGTGAAGCAAACTGTGTGCAGAACACACCGAGCCTGACCTCTGCTCACCAGCACCGCTGGGGCTGCACAGCTGCCGGCCACAGCCTTCTGCCAGGATGGTTGGAAATGGCTCTTTGTGTCCAGAGGAAGATACCAAACCTCTCCTGCACCAGGGAGAGCCCTAAAGCAAGAACAAACCACTTGTCCTCACCTCATGCAAATGTTACTCAGCACAAAAGGTTGCGCGGTTTCTCGGGGAGGCGATTACAAAGCCGAGGGGACGCACATGCTCTGCCTGTTAATCACCACTCGCTTGGTTAGACAATGTAAATCTCCTCTCTATATGCTGAGTTTTGGCAGTGCCAGCCACAGAGAGCTCCAGCTTCACCCTGCAGCGTGCACAGCGCTTCCTGACTCCGCACTGAAAAGGCTCCCACCTGCTGCAAGACCTGAGGAATCACTTGGCATTGCTTGCTTATAAATAGCATGCACCTAATCCCAGTGCCAAATTAAATTAGACTTAAAATATTCACACAGTCTACACCTGGTTTCCTGCTAATGGCAGCTAACAGCTACATTAGGAAATGTTCTTTTTCTCTACCAAAGCTGTCCCCTCCGAGGCAGATCTTGCAGAACTCTTTGCTCCGAGCAAGCATTACTGGGATAAGGGATGTGCTCTGCCTCTGCCCCTCATTTGAGCCAAGTCTGCCACCCAAGCAGGCCACCCCTGAAGCCTGCTGGCTTTTTTTTTCCCCAGAGAGATATCTTCAGTTTGGTATTTTTGCATCATGCACAAAGTACCATCTTCTTTTATTTTTAAGTATGTATATATGGAAAAAAAAAGACAAAACAAGACACCGTTTGCATTTTCAGAGATGCTGGCAGAGTGTGTACTGGGCACTTCTGAAAGCACAAAATGGTATTTATTCAAAGTATCTAATAGGTCTGTACCTAAAGTCTTCCATTTTCTCAGTGACACACTGAATACAGAGATTGATGACATGAGTTTATGTTTTAAGGATTGCTGTATAATTGTTTCCATAGAATAATATGATAAAATGTGCTGCTTTTTTTAGCACCAAAATTTGGCCTAAAAGGCAACTTGCCTTACTAGACTTCCAAGGAACTGCTGCAGGAGGAAACAGCTGTTGCCATACATGTGGTTCAATAAGTAGAGCCTTTATCTGAGCAGTGTTGTTCAGCCCAGGCTGCAGCAGCTGCCTTTGCCAAGCTGGATGGTCCAGAAATTTGCAGGACAGTCAAATCAGGTAGTAAGTGTGAACAGTGAACCACCTGGGCTGGACCCTAACAGGCTGCCCCGAAACAGGAAAGAAACTTTGAAACTTCCAGATTATTCATTTATGTATTTAAAAGAGTCAACATTTTTTATTTTTATTTAACCTTGAATTATGCTTATCACAATGGTAAGGGCAGGTAATTCAGAAAAAAACCAAAAAACACCCACATTTATCTCTGGCCTGAGGAAAGTATTTGGGAGTTCACTCTTTTGTAACAGTTTTGGCTGCCAGATTAAAAAAACAATCATTATTCATACATCTCTTTTCAGACTCTCTCAGCCTACATGTCCCATATGGCAAGGTTTAGGCTTTGAGATGTAGTAAATATAAAATATTTATGCAATTTTGAGGTAGGGGGAAGACAGAAAGACTAAGCAACTGTTTATAATTCAGGTTCTGTTTAATCCATGCTAAAAAATAGGCTTTGAAAACCACTGCGGAGGCAGCATTTAATCATGTGTTTAAGTGTTTAAGTCAGAGCTATATCTCCTGGCAAGTTGGAACTGAGCAAGAGGCACTAAAACCAGCCTTCACGAGCTCTATAATGTCCTTGTGCAGTTGCTTTCTGCTGGTAGTTATGAGCCTCGCTCTTAATGGTGTGGAAGATGTGCCAAAAATCTGTATCTATGTAAACAGGACTTCTGATTTCATCACTTTGGAAATGATAAAAGAGCAGTTACACTCAGGGCACCTGAGGAAATGACAGGCAAAGTTTAGAAAAATAGGTATAAAATATTAATCGTTTGCAAATTGGCTATTATTTGCTGAGCACTGTGTAAAAATAGAGAGGTTGCCTGTTCTGACAAGCCTGTGGACTTTGTTTTTTTAGCCGGTAGCATGAAGCCAGACTGCTGTGGCTGAAGGGGAACCACTGCTTTCATCTGCACTTCTCACCAGCAGACCTACACATTAAAAGCTGCTGCCTAAACAGGCGAGCCACCCAGTAGGAAAGATGAAAGGGAAACCAGGATTTTGAAAACAGTCTTTCTATTCCTTGCTTTACCTCAGAGACTGTGGGCAAGGCAAAGGCTCATATTCCCCATCTTTTAAAGACTGGTGACAGCACTTTGCTGCCCTGCAAGGATGATGAAGATATGTACATTTAATACTCTGAGACTCTCTGGCACTAAAAAGAGAGAAGCATCCTGAACGGATACAGAGTAGACAGGCTGCCCTGGAAAGGAATGACTGAGGAATGTGGCTTAGTATTTGCAAATTACAGTTGACACTTTTTTTAGGACTTCGTATTTTCTGGCAATGATAATGCTCTCAAAGGAACAGACCTACAGTCTCTTGCAAATCATGCACTATAGCAGATGTCATACTTCTGATACTTCATTCCATTACACTTATTTTTGGAACTCTAAAAATTCCTAAATCCTCCAAATCTAGACTGAACACCCTATCTGTGTTGTAGCATGAATATGCATAGCTGAGCCCTGGTTATGATTGTCAATACTAACTAGAGAGCCCTAATGTGCTTAAATTTAAGCCCACTTAATTTGCAGAAAGCTATTCAGATGCTGTCAGTCAAGCTGGGAATTTGAAGAATATTTAAGTTGTTGATTAAGTACTTAATATTACAGGTTAATGCAAAATTGTCTGTCCTACTTTTCTTGTGGTTGTATGGTGACCTGTATAAATATTGGAGTTCTGTCTCACTCCTTCCAGTGCAATCAGATCCATGTCAGCCCAAATTAGTCAGGACTAGAGGAGATACAAATGTGCATTCCCATGTCAGGCTGCTCACTAACAACTCCCTTGTGCTGCCCATTTGCTCTCACTGATGAGATGCAGATATTCACTAGTCGAGCATGTGAGGCCCAAATAAGGCAGGAGGAAGAAGAAGAGGGTCCTCAGAGCTGTTCCTCTTTCCATACCTGCAGTGAGGTCTTGCACGGGCAGGGAGAAGGTCAGTGCCAGCAAAGGCATGCGTGGGAACAGGCACGCTCTTCCGAGAGCCTGGGTTTTATTAGAGCTCCAAAGTGCTATGAGTCAAGGTGAAACTGGCAACACTAGATCCCTCTCTGCCCAAAACAGCTTCCATCTGAGAAAATCCTGACCCTGTCATCATTTTGCACATGAAAGTGGGAAGGTGAAATTCTCTCCCCTCTAGAGACTGGGGATTTTCGTGCAGGACACCAGGTCAACATCACAGAGCAGAACAGAGCATTTGTGCCGCCAGCACCAGAACTTTCATAGTGAGGCTTTGATTTCTTTTCCTTGAAGCCATAGGCTCTGCAACAAGGATTTACAGGATGTTTTTAGCATAACACAAACTAAAATATTTACAAAACTCCCAACCAGCTTTCTAACTCTTCTTCTTACAGAGAAATGCCAGAAAAGATGAGCAAATTCCATGTAACAGACTTAAAAGTCAAAAGTCTCCCATCCTTGTTGTGGGCTATTGTAAAATCTTGTAATTTTAAGCAGCTGGACAGGCTGAATGTTGAGGCTGCCAGCACTACTTTGTTGAACACCACACACGCCAGGGCAGCTCTGTACGTCTGGAGTTCTCTCCAGCCACTGTGCTAGCAGAGCTGTGCTACAAAGCTCCTCTGCAGGTGTGTTTCTTGTGAACTTCATGTAAGGAAGAAGACCTTAGATGCTCTCTGTTCTCATAGGCTTCACTTGAGGTGTTTGGGGCCAGGAAGAGTTCACATTTACCTACCTTTGATGCTGTTTCAAGAGATGAGAAAATGCAGTGTGGTGGATGAAACTCATCAGCTGGTTGGGGTGGAGATCACCCAGTGACAACATCCTCCACCACTTCATATGGTCACAGAACCCACTTCATCTTCTTCAGCTACTGACATGCCATTCCCACAGCCTGCTCTTCCACGTAACACCAGGGAAGAGTATCATTGATTTCTTGCCTGTTTTAATGGAGCTTAGCAATTAGGAGAGAGGTAGAATTAATACTGCATCATCAACCAGTTCTCACAGATAAGCACCAACTGATCCTCGAACCATAACTGGGAAAGCAGTTGGTAAAGATGACAGATACAGACATACTCGTGGACTCACCATGATGGAGAAGTTCCTGGTACTAATGAGGGATTAGAATTTTTCGGGTTAGCTGCACAAACCCTGTGTCTTTACCAAGTTACTTTCTCTGCAGTTAAGGAAATCAGATTACCACCTGGACTGTAAGGATGCAGTAGGTTGTTAAAATAATATGTTCTTTAAACATAATCCACATACTTACAAATGACCTAAAAACCCAGGTCTAGTAACAATGACGCATGGAGTTTATGCATTTGTGTTAATTTAGTCTTAAATGTACATGGGAATTGAACCAAATGTTTTTCCCTCCAGTGTTAAAGAGAAAAGCTCATGGCTTATCTGTAAGTGTTTATTCTAGTATGTGTTCGCTTCCCTGAGAGTTAGTTTTTAAAATGTACTCCCAGGGTAGTCAGGATGTTGGTAAATATTCATTGGCAAAAACATCCCCACATGACTGGAATTCACTCCCAGCAGGCATTAAATTGGAACAGAAGAACAAAGGATATGCCAGACTTGATCAGGCCACTGGTCTGTCAAGCCTGGTACCCTGCCGCTGGCAGTGGCCCATTCTTTACGATTCAGACAAAAGCAAAAAATTTTAAAAACAATGCACCTGTTTGGAAATGCATCGCAAATACTTAACTCAGACTTACTACCTCATCTCAAAGTAGCTGGGACTAGAGCAACAGAGAACAAAATAACTTAATACAGTACTGTAGGGAATGATTGTATTCACCTTATTTTTGCTTCCCTTTATTGATAAAATCTTTAGGAGAGAACTTACTTTAATATTTATGCAGTTCTGAGTTTCCCTGATACTGTTGAAAATGAGCTGTGGCTTCTCAGGGATAATTTTGTGGGTGAGTGTCTCAGAAATCAGATTTCACTCTGGCAGTTTGACACACAAAAACTGCCTTTCACTTACAGCTCAAAAGCCCCTGAAGTCACCATCTTGGGTGGCCGTGGCAAGAATTGTGATTCCAGCAATTAGGTTCTGCTTTCATTATTGCAGTTTATCCTGCATTAAGGCTTCATCAGGTCATCCTGCCCAGGACCTGCTGTGGTGGCCCATGCACAAGCCTATCCCAGTTTTGAAACACCGTGCTTTCAAAGGCTTTACTATTCTGAGCAGAATCTGTGGCAAATGAATGGAATAGGTAAGCCAGCAGGGAAGGTGGAGGGCAGATTTCTACATTCATCAGGAAACAACAGGATTCTCCCACACTGGTACAATGACAGATCTGATCTGCTCATCAGTATGTGGTTTTATTGGCAGTGTTGGGAGAAAAACTAAGGTTCCAATGACATGGAAGCTGTGATGATCTCAGCCCAGGTACATTTGCCTTCTGGAGAAGATCAGAGATGAGGAAAGTGCTCAGTACCCAGCCTTGGGTGACAAATAGAGGCTCTTAGCAAACCCTAGATATCCCCAATGCTGCGTTCTTTGTGGGCAACACACAAATAATACAAATATGCCATATCTTTGTGCAGGTCAAGTCTCTTCAGGCCTGTGAGCAAGCAGAGCATCTCTGTTTCCAGGTGAGCCAGAAGAGCATTTAGAGAAACTTCCTGCACACTTTGAATCCCCCTGCCTCAGGCCAGTCTCAAGCACTGTAGCTGAGACACGTTTGTTCCCCAGTGCACTGTATTGCACAAAGTGTATGTGTCATGAAGTGCTTGCTTTTGTCCCTAATAAATTGTAGCCACGGATGTCATACGCCAGTGCTTTGTGAAATCAGCGTGCGTGGAAGGCGATGCTCACGGAAGATGGGAGTGGGGGACGCCCCTGGCAATAAGTGACTGAGTGCCCAGGAACCAGGCGCGGTGAAAGGGACCAGTGCTTTGACCTTAAAAGCTGTTCTGAGCACGTCCAGTCTGTATGGGAAACTCAGTCAAGAACAGACATCTGTGTTTTCGGTCTGTTAACTTGTATTTGACAGCTTGGGTTTTGGCAGGCTGAAAAGATTTAAAAAAAATGCAGCCCAGGCAAGGCTACCCTTGCGCTGAAGCAGATAGCGGCGAGGGATTAGGGATGGAAGGGAGGCCGAGGTGCCAGGCACAGCGGTAGTGGTGGGCCCAAAGCTATGACAACAGCCACGCTGCTCACTTTTCCTCAGCTGGTAGCTGTTTGTTTGAGGATTTGTGCTGCCTGCCCTCGGGTGAGGGTTTGCAAAGTGCCTGCTTGGAAAACATTTCCATCTGCGTTTCTGCACGCAGCTGCTGGAGGAGAGGAGCACGGCCCAGGCGTCTGACACTGCTCCGCACACCCCGTCTCCCTCGGGCATGCCCTGGGCTGGGTGACTTCATGGCCAGATCTAAGCTCTTCCCAGTGCCTTTAGAGCTGATAAAGCTCTCCCCCTGCCTCTAGAGAGTGTTCACCCACTGAAGGTAATTCAAAAAAGGAGCTCACATATCTGACTGCCATGGGGTATAAAACTGGCTGAGAAGAAAAAATCTAACGCCTCCAGTGGATAATGAATTTCTGAGTCTGTGTCTGTGGTCTTATTTGCTGGTAGTTTTTTGTTTCATTGTAACAAGAAGGGAATAAGATTTTTGCCTGATTGAGCCTGTAACAGGACAACAGATTTAGAGAAATGTACTTGTTCATTTTTTGCTGCTGGAAGCTAAAGGCTGAGAGAGAGCCGCATGCAATACTCACAGTAAGACTTTTATTAACTCCTGCCACAGTTAGGACTGTGTCAGGCCAAAACACCCTCCATCACACAGAAGCATCTAATGTTAATGAGCTGATAACAATGGTATGCTAGTGACAAAGATTTTGCAGGCATTCTCCTTCCCCCAGAAGCAAAAACCAAGAAGCTGAATCTGCTGTGTTGATTCTGGACATGGGTATCCCAGTAAAGAGGTACTTCTGTGCAATGAGATAGGAGCTCAGAGTAGTGCTGAATGTCATTCTGAAAAATGTTGGTTTGGTGGAGGGGGCAACTGTTGTAACACCCAGCAGTGTTGTCTTCTGCTGGTACGATGGAGGCAGGAGCCAGCTGGAAGGCAAGGCTGTGCTGCTCCAGAAACCCACCCTGCAGGTGAGCAGCAGGACTAGCTGAACCTTCCAGACCTCTGGGAGCCTGTGACCATTCTAGCTCAAAGTCATTTAGCAATAGCACCTGACAGAGAGGGCATTTCTTACAGGCTAACTTAATTAAATCATTTGTTTAAAAATGTTACTGGTAAGAGGGCAGGGTTACATTCCCAACATCTGTAACACTTATAATAAACTACAGAATAGAATGGCACCATAACAGCCCAGTTCTAGTCTCTGGCAAGGACAGAAACATTGAACATTTGGAATTATTTTTGATTACTCCTCTAGAACAGCATGCACAGCCCTTATGGAGTGTCCAAGCTGCCATGTGGCTTGTTCGGGGGAGTCGTGAGTGTCTGAGCAGACATATGGTGAGGCGAGGAACCAGCCGGTGTGGGTTGACGCAGACACTGCCAATTCACTTTCTGCTGCTGCTGGGCAATTAGGCACATCAGGAACTCAGCGAGTTTTTTCCCCTCTCTACATGTTTGTAAGTGAAAAGACATAAAGTGTCTGCAGGGCTCATACACACTTTCCCTGCCATTGTCTTCATCTGAGTCTCCCCTGGCAGTCACCAAAAAGTAAGACAAAAATAACACTGTTTGAGCTGAATGTATCTCTGTGCAGAGAGATCATGTAATGCCTTCTGCAGCATTCAAGCCTTGCCTTGGGACCGCATATGGCTCATGGGTGAAGAGCCGTACAAAGGGGGCTGTTGTATTGAACGAGTTCCTCTGGCACAATAGAAGTCTCTGCCATAAGAATAAAGCTTCTTTGTGCCAGGAGCAGAGCATTTCCAGTGTGTGGCAGTGGAAGGAACACCCCTAGAGACTGGGCAGCATCAGGCATCCTTTCCCAGCATGAGGCATCTTTCTCTGATGCTGCAAAGCACGCAGCAGCATTGATTGCAGAGAGACAGGCTACCGAAAGGGGCTTTCTCCTGCCCCTGCCTCTGCCCCCCAGGCCACGGGCCAGCCCTGCCGGGGTGGTCACCACACTGCTCCGTGAGAGAGCTCGGGGGTGCAGAGATGAGGACTCACTGCTGCAGGGTTGTCTCTGAAAGCGTGAGGGGGTTGGGATCTGCTCCTGTGGTGCAACCAGGCTGTCCTGGGACCTTTGGCAAGGATGCCAGACATGGCCGGGACACCAGGAGTTAGTAATCTCTTCTTCTGCACCCTACAAGGCCAGGGTAGCAGTTCACATGCAGGCTGGAGAGCTGGAAAGGCCCAAACAAATGTTCATACCCCAGACAGAGATGCCATTTCGTAAACGTTCTCCTGCTGCTGGTCCAGACCCAGCTTGTGAGCTGAGGGGGCCCCTGCTGCCACTCTTCTCAGATGAAAAGCACTCTGTACAGGCGGGAGCACTTGTGAGGCCAGTGCTTAAAACCACAACTGAAAACAAACCATGTCAACAGAGTATCAAACCAGACACTGACTACCTCTGAAACCACATGCAAGTCTGACTTCAGCTGAGTCTGCCAAATGTGCATGGCAAAATGGCTCATGTGGTCACATTTCCTGTAGTCCCCAGGCCCGGGCGCTGCGGTGCCATGAAGCAGAGCATTCATCCCAACAGCACCGGCCAGGGGAAGGACCAGCCTCTGGAACTTTGGTACGAATGCTCCCAGTGCTGCCAGTGCTCCCCAGCCCCATGGCTGTTGTGGTGAATGAACCATCCAGGGGGCCACAGAGCCCAGGGGGGAGGTTTGGTGGGCTGGTACCAGGGAGTGAGAACCCCTTTTCTGTGAAGATGGCTTCTGCCTTTGAATGCCTTGGATTGCCGAGGGGCGGTTCTGTCTACAGCTGACAGTCTCCCCTTGTATCCCCTGAGGGAAGGGATCCTGACCTGTCCCGCCTCTCTCCTCTTCCTATAGGTCCCTGCTATGCCACCCTGCCCCCTTCCCTGTATCCCTTTAAAAAGCCCCTCAGTCTCTTGTCTCCTTCTCTTCGTAATTGGTCCCCTTGGAGGGAGCTCATACAGTAAACCCTTGGAATACCGGCCGAAGGAGCCACCTCTGCTCATCTGTTTCTGGCCATGCCTGGGCTATCCACAAGCCCCAGGCATGCTAGGCTTCGTGCCCTCCACCACAAGGGCTGGGAGGCTGGCAAGTGAGGCACCGAGGTGCCACGGGGCGTTCTCCCTTTGTGTTGGACATCCCAGACCAAGCTGCGGTCCCCCAGCCCGGCCAGCGTGCCGGCGTATTAATATACGTGGCTGCCCCCGGCACTGCACGGGTTGTCCGAGTGCTCGAGCTCTGAGATGGGAAGTGCAGCAAGACCCGATTCTGTCTGCTGGTGTCAGCACAGGGCCCTTTGTGGGTGGGCAGGGTGGTCCCAAACAAGCGTGGTATGCTGAGCTGTTGGGTGGCTGATGGCAACAGGCTCTGTGGGCACCTTGACACTTTGTTGAGCAGCCCAGAAAATGTTTATTTCTGGCATTAGTTACAGCAGGAGCTGTGGTAGTTAGGAGACCTTTCACAGGGGCTCAAGGGATGCAGGCAGAGTCTGCAGGTAGAAGGAAATATTTCTGGATTTCAGACTTCCCCTTGGTTTGGGAAAGGGATGTTGATGGTGGGAAGCTGGGCTCAAGAGAGGTCATGACCTGCTGGTATTTCTCCTGCTGCCTCTGCATGAGACACAGTCCAGTCTCCTCTCCTTGGCTGAGGAAAAGGCTGCCAGCTCCCAGATTCCTGCAATGGCAACTGCCAGGGCTTTGTCTGTGAGCAGCGGCTGCTGTGCACCACTGGAATGCCAGGGGAGTTTCTGCCTTAAAACCCATTGCCTCCAGAGCAATGAAGTGTCAGGATGAGAGAGACCAATTAGAGAGACCCATGGAGAGTGGGAGAGGCTGCAATGCTCTTCCCTCTCTGTCACTTCAAAAAGGTTTTATTTTCTGGATGTTTAATATGCAAATATTTAATGGGGTATATTAGAGCATTACAGCCGTAACTTGAGACCTTTCAGTCAAGAGTAAACAGGTGCTGAGTTTTTCTTTTCAAGGCCAGGCACAGCTGCAAGCCTGCCCTCCCTGGTACATGATTATGGGATGCTGCTGGTACTTTTTCCACATCCCTCCCCCACGATGCTGCACAAGCTCCTGCAAAGAGCCTTTTTTTGTCTTTCTGCAAGAGACTTTCCTCACTGTTCAAAAGGATCAGGAAAAAAGAAATGTGATTTATTAGCTCTGGCATAGAGGGCAAGGTTTTGACCTCAGGTGTGAATCTGAGAAAAATACTATTTTCTTGACAGCCAGCCCTCTTGGAGTGAATTAAAACTGCTATTGTGAGGAAATGGATTAAAGCCATTTCGGCTTTTATAACAATACAAGCTGGTTACTTTATAGAGCATCTAGGATGTAGACTTGCCCCAAGGTGCTTTATAATCATCGGTTTAAAGGGAGAGAATTTGCCTGCAGAGATGAATCAATGGGTGTATTTTATGAAACATTAATGACTGCTTTTGTAGATGTAAATTCGGGGGTATGTGCCTGCATCTCTCTGTGCTGTCCTGCAGCTGCAACTTAAGATCTTTTGCTGTTAGTGAAGATCATAATCCAGCAGTGCAGTTTGGCTGGAGGAGCTTTACATCATCCTGTAATGTAAACAATATTGTAAGAGAGCCCGACAGCCCCACAGGATTTTCGTTGAGCTATGATTGATGTGGAAAAGGATGGAGCTGCAGTGATTCTGCATCAGTCACAGCTCTCGCCTGGCTCTAAAACTGACCCTGTTAGCACAGTCTGACTTGGATCATTTGTCTCAGAAGTACCTAGGGATTTTAAAACAGCTGTGGATTCAACCATTTCAAATGGGAACATATTTTTGGTTTGTGGTAAGAACAACATAAACCGTATGTGTTTCAGAACTCGGGCCTCAGCATTCCTGGCTTGTTTTGTCAGTGTGTCTTTACTCTCCTCAGCAGCATTCACGCATATGGGTCCATGGAGGTGGTTTTTTTCTTGTTTTGTTTTGTTTTGTTTTGTTTTTTTACTTCAAGTCTTCCTCTCTTCTTTTTTCCTTCCATCCTCAAAGAAAGATAGAAAGAAAGAAAACACATCACCTTTGCCTTTTGTGGCTAGGCAAGGTTTAAGCTGAGGCAATGCGTAAGCAAAGGGACCATTTGTCTTTCAGCCTTTTATGTATCCCCCATCTGATGTGTTTTCTCCCAAATGCTGTTGAATGTGCAAGTGCCCTGTAGTAAAAGCAAGTACCAGGCACCGTGGCAGAGCCCTGAGCACTGCCAGCCTCCTCTCTGTGTCCAGATGGGTAACCCATTTCACTCATGCAAAATTGCTCTGGATTTCTACTCCTCAGCCCTGTCAATCACTCCTTCCCTTCTCCTTCAGCAGGTTCCTTCCCCACTGACACCTGTTCCAGGGAATGACGAACTGAGCTTTGGAGCAATTACTACAGTTTGTGTTTTCCAAACCAGCTTGCAGCGTGTGTATTAAAAACACCAGCATTAAAAGTCAACAGGGTGTAAAAGGTAACAGCGTCTCCCACCTCAAAGCTAATGATGTTTTGCCATGTGAACGAGATCTGTGTATCCTAATTTGCAGGCTCCTTTCTCATTTGTACAATTTTGAGCCATTGTTTAATGAAGCCCGTCTGGTTCCCATGATGGGAAATTATATTATCACAATGCTCATGTTAAAGGCCTTATATTTCACCCCAAGCACCTGTGGCTGCACAGCAAGGAGGAAAGTTCTAATGTGCCAACTTGGATTCAGATTTTGAAGCAGGGAAAGGCTGATTTAGGAAATGCTCCTCTGCCTTCCTTGCAGCCAAGCGCAGCAGGGGCTGGGGAGCTGGTGGGCTGTTGGGGTGCCTGCGGTCCGAGGCAGCTCTGTGCTGCAGCCAGCAGCTGGGGATTAATACCACAGAGAGAGTAAGAGCTGAGTTATTTCCGCAATCCGTTCACATAATGGATGTGAATGTCAAGATGTCGCCATCTGAAGTATGAGCACCTTGGAACAAAACAAAAAATTACTGGCAGTGTCAGCTTTCAGGAATGCTTTTCAGAGGTGGTGGAAAGCTGCACACACAGCACTGACTTCTTCAGCATCTTCCCTTCTGAATAAAGGGTGACCTCAAGCCCTCTCCTCTTCCTCCACGGGCAGTCACGCACAGGTCTCTTATAAACTAAACCCTGTGCACACTTACAACCATGTGAGCAGCGATTTGGCAGGCAGTTTCTCAGGCAGGCACCCTGCTCGGAGTGGATTTGTGGCTCCAGTGTGTGTTCAGACTCTGCCAAAGGGCTGTGAACAGACCTGAGCATCTACAAATCCTGTCTGCGGTTTTATCCCCCACTTTGCTGCAGACTGCCCGGAGCTCGTGTCAAACATGTGACATGGGCTGATTTGGCAGTGTCCCATGTGCAAACACACCCTGAATCAGGAGCTCTAGGACCAAAGCAAAGCTGGAGCAAGGGTACTGCTAACCAGGAGATGGCTGTAATCACACTGGTACTGAGCCGAAGCACTCCGTGCTCAGGAGCTCCCTGGCTGGAAGTTTAAGTACTGTCCACATTGTCACCATCGGTGCAGTGGGTCAGAATAACCTACTCTGACTGTGAGCTCTGATTATACTGCAGAGCCATCTACTTTGCAGCTGCTAAAATGCTTCTTTCTGGGTCTGGGAACACAGGTAGGGGAAGCTGCATTGCTATGCCTTGGCCTTGGATGCCCAGCAAGCCTCTGCCCCCAGGGCCCTAGTACTGCTATATGACGTTAGTAGGAAATTTTGCCTTGCATGTTCCATAGAAAAATGCTACTGACTTTGCTGTGGGTCGGCGTGTGGGACAGTGCTGCTTCCCATTTGTAAGGATCCTGGCCCAAGCCCTGTTAGAGCTTTGTAATAGGGCCATGGAGAACAGAGAGGGAGTTTTCCCAGGAGCTCCTCTGTTTGGTGCCTACACTGAACAGTTACTGATGTCTTAAAAATCAAACATTTGTTATATCAAAAGAGCTGTGAAAATAAAAATTTTCTCTGAAATAGACACTGCTGCCCAAAAGTGCTGCCCAAAAATTGTCAGTAGGGAAACATCAAAGCTGAGGTGTCACTCCTTCACTGTCCCAAGTCAGCTACAAGGAGATAACTGATATTCAAAATATTGGATGCAAAATAAGTATCAGATACTTGAATCAGTCCCTGTCCATGGTTTGTCATGATTCTTCAAGGGCTGAACAGTATTTCCCATCTCCCACTCCACGTCACCAACTTTCCCATCATGTAGTGAAGTTTCATTTCCAGGAGAACAGGAGTGCCCTGGCATTCAGACCTGGCTGCCTGATTTGAATTTAGATTATTTCATCAAGGTAATAACAAGATCTCGGATCACAATCTACTGGAATAATTTAGAAAGCCATGCGAGGTCACTATTGCTTCTTACAAATAGAGCTTAGACATAATTTACCTGGCAGTAACTTGACCTGGAAGAGAGAGGTTTATCTTCTTGGCATGCTGAGTCTGAGTAGTTCGACAATCTCTACATAAATTTGAGATCTTTCATTCTCCAGCTGGTTGTTATTACTTATAATCTCTTAATGCAAAAAGTATTCCTTCCAGGGGCCCCTTTCTTTGCCTTTCTTACCCTTGTTTTTTTTTTTAAAAGATATATTGCATGTTGGTTTGTCTTAAGATCTCAGGCCCATGCCCTTGCAATTGTTGTAATTTGGTCACTACACCAAAAACCTTTGCTATGCTTCATGTTTTAGGTGCCTCTTCACTTCCAAATGTTACACTGTATTATAACACAATTTACAGGAAAGATTGACTGAGAGACCTATATGAAAAACTTTGCCTTGTGGACATACCCCATAGCTTTGCTTAGAATCCTTTTTGTGAGGCGATTACAAGCAGAATAGCAGAATTGCAGGATTACAGTAGAAATGGGGGAAAATTGCTGAAGGGATTCCTGAGAGAAGCCTGATCCTGACCTCTCTCAGGGTAGTTATGGTGCAGTCCTTACACATCACGCTCCACTCCTCTTTGGGTGTTTGAGGCCGGCAGTGGGTTGCTGTCTTCCCTCCCTGTGCCCTTCTCCACGCCTTGGGATGCTCCCTGTCTCTTATCCCCTTCCTTGGTGCCAGCAGGGACTAAGCAGCTCCTCATCCCTGCTTCAGCTGCCTGCCAGCTGCTTCCTTCTGGTGTCTGCAGAGCTGCCCCTTCTCCCTCACCTACTGCTGACACATCGGGGGATTTCTGCTGCCCTTCGAACCTCTCTGGCTGCTGGAGCGTGAAGCACCTCCTCAGCATTTCCATGTTCTACAAAGGGTGGTTTCACTTCCTTTTGGGGTTTTTGAGTGTTCTTAACCCCAGGAGGGCAGTCTGCTGTGGGTTCTGCTTGCTGCTCCCTTACCCAGAAAGGGCCAGTGCAAAAGAGCTGCCACGTCCTCATGACCAAACACCGCGGGGAGCCCTGTACCACCTTCACCGAAGTACAGGGAATGAGGGAGGGACCAGAGCAGCTGGAGTGAGTTGTGCCTCTGGTGTCTGCCCGTGGCTGGCAAGACTCACTGTGAACTGACTTATGTGTCCCGTCCTGGTCATCGATGGTCCCACAAGAATGTGATGGCTGCCCTTGTCTGTGCACCAGAGCTTCCCTCTGGGAGTCCTGGAGGCATGGCCCATGGCCAGGGCATGTGCAGGCTGAGTCCCAAAGGACTGGGATGCTGGGAAGCCTGGTGGGGTTGATGCCTTAGGATTTTAGCTTCTATATTTTCATATATTTGTAATCCTGCAATTCTTTAGTGTGTAACTCTGAGCTCCATGTAGAGTGTTAGCTGCTGCTTTTCCCATTTTGCTCAGACACAACAATTCCTCTCTAGGCCTGAAAATCAAGGGCATCTCACTGTTCCAGGCCCCGAGAAATGTAAACAAAAGTGAGCTGAGGGGGAGCAAAGTAAGAGAAAGGGACTCCACTACCTGAAGCTGTAATTGGACAATTAACCTCTGATATGCAAATGGCCAAAACTTAATCTGTCTGAAAAACGTGTGACTGTGTCCATCCTGGGTGCAGTCTCTGCGAGACTCCTGCACTGCCCAAGGCGCACCCTGTAAAGGCCTTTCAGTAAATACCTGCCCTATATCCTTTCACTCTGCCTAGCCTCTGTTCCAGGTCAGCCTCTACAAGGCATCAGGGTCAGTCTGCCACGGTGCTGTGTGAGACCCGGCCCCAGAACTGGAAGGTGGCAGACCCCTGGTGTCCGGCTCTGCTTCACAGAACAGAGTCAGTGCCCTGACATGTCTGGCACCAGCACTGGGCTTAGAGCACGCTGACCAAAATGCAGTCACCCTAGAAGGAAAGAAGCCAGAAATGGTGCTGCAGAACATATTTGCCTTCAATAAAATATATCGTAATGCAAACATCCAGTTTGATACATTCATTATAGTTGTTACCTGGGCCTCTGCCGTTTCTGTCAGCAATATTTTCTTTTTCTTCTCTGATTATCTGGACCCCAGTCATTACCAGTATCCTTCCCACTATCACTGAACCTCATTTTAGCAATGTGACAAACAACGGCAGCCTCAGAGACACCAGTTTTAACATGACTAAACCCTCACCCACACTTTTAAACTGGGACAGCTGAGAAAGAGCTTTTATGTAAGACGATGCAGAGCATTACAGTCATCCCCATCAGGTGTTGGCTCTTTTTTTCCCTTTTTCTTCATCTTTGCCTCAAGATGTTGCAGTTTTAGCTTGTATTTGCTTTTTTTCCAGCTCATGACTCCACTTGTGACTGGAAGGCAGAGTGTTGGAGCAGGGCTCTGCTGATGTCTGTAACATTAGTGCGGGGCTGTCAGGGAGCAGACGGCATGTGATCAGGAGAGGCTAAACTGGGACGCTGTGATTCAGATAACCGGCTTCCCTATTCCTGGCTCTGCTTCGAGGCCCAGGTTCTGCCACTCCCTGTCTTGGAGGCGGCGGTGCAAGGCCACCAGGGCCAGCAGCCAGTGCCCCGGGCTGCACAGAAGAAGCACGTGCATGAGGAAGAGCCTCGGCCATGAAAGAGGAACCAGCAAGAGGACTGGGCTGGAAATACTCCAAGGAGCACCAGTCCCACTGCAGAAGCTGAAGCATTTCCTGCTTCTCCAGCAAAAAGAAATGCTCAGCCCTGCACAAGGGAGCTGCTCTGTCCCCTCTGGTTCCTCTCCCATTGCTTTTGCTTTTGCTGTGTGCTTCTCAGCAACTGTCCCCACAGCCTGCCGTCCCCAGCTCTTCCTCCCACCGCTCAGTCAAGAGACTGTGATGGATGGAAGGTGGAGGGATGCTCCTGGGGAACTGATCCAGCAACCTTCGAACTATGCAGAAGTGTACAACTTCAGCAAAGTTTTAATCTGCCCCTGAAATTTGCAGGTTATTTTTTATTGGAAATGAGATTTAATTGAAATTGACTATGTCTCCTATTGGGTTATTACCTATGATGAGTTAAAACATGTTACATGGAATTTTACTTTTGAATTATGGGGCAGTGTCACACGAAAGGGTCATAATTTCATTCTCTTAAGAACTGCCCACAGATATCTGAGAGCAGTGCTCTTCCTACACAGCCTGCTAGAGGCCTGAGTCTAAAATGCATAAATCTACAAGAGGCAGAAAGCAGAAATGAAACTTGCTTACCAATCTGCATCACACAAACTGCTAAGAAAAAAGGTTGTTCTACACAAAACACTTATTTAAGTCTCATCTGCCATTTCAAATATTACCAAAACACCTGTTTAAGGCTGTTCTGATATTGCAGATATTATGGCTGATGACAAAAAGGAGTGGAATCAAAGCCACTCTCCTTTGGTGTTCAGTAAGTGGCTCTGGAAAAGCAGGTACTGCTCCATGCCTACAGGTACTTTGTAAAAGCTTTAATAGGGCAAGAAAGAGTGAGAGCCTGTGCCACAATGCTGGCTGCATGCAGCCTTTTCCTGCCCAGCCTGTGAACCCATTAGAACAAGCACAACATCAAGGCACAACATCTGACTGGACTTGACAGCTTCTTCAGCCCAAACCCTCAGCCTAAAGCTCTTGATCAAGGGTCTCCCCAGCCCTGTCCCTCTTCCCAGTCCCTCACCCTGCTGGCCTCAGCCTGCTCCCGGCACAGGACTGGTTTCCTTTTTTCCCACTCTGTATATTCTTTTCTATCTCCTGTAAGTCTCTCTTGCTTTCTGTGGCCTACCAGGGGTGTCTTTCCCACAATCCCTCCCCTTTTCCTCCATCTCCTACCCAAATTTTTGTGCCCCCAGGGAAATGGCACTTGCTGCATCTGAGCTGCTTTCGTCCCTGCCCATTATCTCTGCCCAGCTTCTGCTGGGTCTTCCCTCTTGAATCTCCTAATGACCTCCCACCACTGAGTCCAGTTCCACCACTGCGTTCCTGTATTTGCGTTTGCTTCAGAGAAACCTCCTGCTGCCTGGAAGCAGCATTAGACTCAAGAGGACTCAAAGCAAGACGGAGATTTGGATATTCCTCCTGTATGAGCAGATGGAAAGAAGGTGCTTAGCCTGACCTGTGAAGAGCCCCTCTATTGCCTTCCCCATGGACAATTGCCCCAGCAGAAAAGGCTTTCCCTCCTCACTGCCTCTCTCTCCCCCTCTCTCCAGCTGTGCTTTTTGCCTCTGGCTTCTCATACTGCTCACCAGCCACCAGCCATCCCCTCCCCTCTGACATCCTCCACGGGCTGTGTGTGGTTTGACAGTAACAGCATCACCTGCACTGTCACCTCTCAGGGGCAGTCGTGCTGTGCCGTGCCTGCCCTCTGCACCTGCCCAGCATCACCCCATACCTGACACACACACTTTGAATTCTGCTGTTGTTCTTTGTCTCAGACCAGACACCCACCAAGGTGGCAGGATACTGCCAAGAAACTATGGAAAGGAGCTTATCCTTGATCCCCACCTGTTCTTCCTTGTGCCAGGTTTTGTTTTCCTTTCCTCTCACTGTAGTCACTCCATCACAGATTTTGTGTGTTAACATGCCTTGATTTGATTTTTCAGTTCACCCTGAGAGGTAGTAGTTCAGCTCTCTTCTTGGTGCTAAATGATTTTATTTTCTCAGGAATTTTTATCGCCTTTTTAGAAACCTTTCCTGCTCTCTCCACCTTGGGCTTTTCTGTCTGCCTCTGCACCTGCCATTTAAAGGACTCCTCCCATTTTTTCCCCTCCCTCTTGCATCTTATGCTCAAAGGTGCATTAGATTAGAAGAACTGGAGAAGCTTGTGACTTTTAAGTCCCAACAATGCCTCTGGTCTTGGCAGATTTCAGTGATGTTGTAACAGATGAATCTATTGCCTGGGAAACTGGAGCACCCCACCTGTGTCCTGCCCTGCCCTCAGCAGTGACACACGCTTGGACTCGGCTGGCTTTGGTGTAATTATTCTTCCAATGTGTCTCTCTGGGCTTGTTATTTATCCCATGTAGCATTCTCTCCTACCTTTTTATTTCTACACTGAGCACATCTCTCCTGCCATGCTATCTCCCTTACCCCCACATTAGCAAATCCATATTAGCCAACCATTTCAGTTCATTTCTTAGCAAAAATTACGTGTCTTCATGAGTTTCTATTATAATGCCTCTCTTACCAGTCAAAAAACCAGAGGTGACATGAAATTGAATTACTTTTTGTGTTTTTCTCTGCATATTTGTAATCTTATCTAGAAGAACACTTAAAAATGTCACAGAAGATCTTGTTATGACTAATACAATGCTGCCATGCAATTAGCACTGTACTTATTTAATAATTTAGTCTTCAGAGAAAAATTGCCATATCACTAAAATTTATCAACCCCTCATAACACTAACCACCAAAATATCAATCCATCTTTTCCCTTCAGTCGCTTGATACTATATAACCTCAGTTAAATACAGCCCGTCTGCTTGTGTGGGCCCTTTTCTTCTCCAGAAATAATGGTTTGCCACACCATTTGTGAAAAACCACCCAGCCCAGGGACTCTTCTCCAGCAATATTTGGTGTTTGAAGTTTCAGAGGAATGTCTAAACTTCACTTACATGAAATAAGTTAATTTATTTTTTTCGTGCATCTACCTAGCAAAGAGGTTACGTACTTAGGGAGAAAGCTTGCCTCTCGTTTAGTGTTACAGTCTCCAGCATAAACATAGGTACAAATCCCACTGTTACCAGTACAAGGACTTGATGTTTTCGGTTTGACTGTTCCAAAAAGCCACAGAAGCCTAATCTGAGAGGAAAGCTTGCCCTTGTCCCTGCAGTTTCTGGTGCCATCTGTCTTTCATCTCCCTCTTTTTGCCTGCCCAGAGTGGGCTGGGGCCAAGCTGGGTGTGCTCTGCCGTGCCTGCAGCACGGAGAAACTATTTCTAATTCATCTTTCAGCAGCGTGGTGTGAGGAGCCAGCTGAAGTTGTGTCAGGAATCAAAGAAGTTTTGTATGCCATGACTCTGGAGGAGAAACACGCTGCAGCACATACAGGGTCTAAAATAATAGACACCAGGGGGAAATAAAAAGCATGTCAGAGGGTGGATTGTTAAGCCCTCACAGTCAAATCCTGAGAGGTCTTTAGCCCTTGCAAGCAACTCCTGTTGGCTTCAAGAGGCCTCCAGGTGCTCATCTCCCTTCAGGATCTGTACACAGGGCTTTTACTGAACAAAAAGGTCTCCACCGACTGGGAGGAGAGTGAAAGGGTTTTGAACACAATAAAATGATTTTCCTGGATTTGTGAAGCAGGCAGCATAGATTGGGGGTGGTAACAATTGGGTTTCCTGTTCCCTGGAAATTGGGGACTCCTGGTTCTGGGAGTATAGTGCTGCTTCTCAACTTGCTATGGTGAAACAGTGCGTAAAATGGGGAACAAAAAGAGCTGCTGTCAGAAGGGCTGATAGGTAGCAGATGCCTGTGTGGCTCTCCAGAGAGAGGAAAATCTCTTAATTCAGATGGCTTTGAGCTCTTGACTCTTCAACAGACTGCATATTGTAAACCCTGAAGCTTGCATTAAAACAAAAGACACTTCCTTGTTTCCATGTGGTGTGGAGGGGGTCCCATATGACTCTTCCCAGTGAAGTGAAGTGATGGATAATAAAACAGTATTTCATGCATCCCACAAAGGGCAAATATTATTTTTATTATCATCATTATTATTACTATTATTATTATTAGACATTGAACAGAAGTGCCGTAACTCAGAGTATTATTTTCAATAGTTCCAACACTGTCTGCAGGACACCTGCTCTCCGTGGTCATTTCAAGACAGCTCCTGCTCTGTTGTTATTGGCTCCATACCAAGAGCCAGCAAAGCAAAAAATTTTTCACTTAAGCCCAAACTTACTGTTCTCCTGTCAGCTTCCCCATAATGTATTACTTCACCATGTCCTTTGACCTACTGCATTTCTTTGTAGAGAAATATAATTAATTTTGAGACACAGCTTAGCTCTGGGGGTTCAAAACAGTTTCATATGTTTACTCAAAACATTAATTTTTTTCCTTCTTTTTTAATTTTCAGGCAGAAAAGGTTATGAGGGTTAAACAAAGCACCGCTCCTTCCGAGAGCTCTGAACACCAGCACGGCTGGAAGAAGCAGATGGAGGGAGGAGGATGGAAGGGACAGAGGTGGGGGTTTCTCAGCCAGAATCCAGAAGCCAGAGTTGTTCCTGGGAGCTCAGGTGCAGGAAGGAATGAGAGACACCCCTACTGCACAAATAACCAGTGGTGTGTGTGAGGGTGGATCTCTGCAGATCATTCGGGGCTTTGAGGGAAGATTTGTTGGCATGCTGAAGCTTCTGCTGCCCGCAGCTACATCATCACTTCTGCCTGCTCTTCCCGGGCAGGCTCCCTCGTGGGCACAGCTCAGCCTAATCAGCAACATGTCCCAGGGATCCAGGCAAAGAGCAGCATCTTTTTCTCACAGAAATCAGGACACAGACGGGCTGTTAAAGTGACCTACCATCTTCCTTATTCGTACATTAATATTGAGGATTTTCATACGAATGATGTCAAATCTTGTCACTGGAGGAAGGTCTTCCTTGTCATACCAATAGTTCTTGCTTCATTTGTGGATTATTGTCCAAAGACTGAGATGTTTCTAGAAGCCAGGAAGGACCCAGTTAAGCCACTTTTCTTGTCTTTTCTTTCTGCAGCAGAATTGCTTATGTTGCGGAACACACTCACAGTCCATCTGAGAGCAGGTGCTGCAAATCCAACATGTGGGTGCTGTTAATCCCACAGGAATTATTTTAGGAAATGGAGGGGGAAGGGAAGTTACATATAGGTATAGGAATAGACACAAAAAGTAATAAAAATTTAGCACATGTCTGAGGCATCCAGAGCCACCCAGCACCGTAAGCAATCAGTAACTGGAAAGAGATCTATTTAGTAATAATGAGAGATGCACTTGGGCTCATATGTTCAAAGAGATGTGAGGTTTCTAGTCCTTACAAATGCGACAGCGGCCCCATATCTGACGCTCCACAGAAAGCCTTGATAACCCTTTGCAAGTCCAGTCAGCACCTTTGAAGTCAGTGACAATGTTGCCACAGTAATAGCTCTGAAGAGCTATGTTGGCTCTCACGTTGCAGGAAGACCATCTATTTTGTAACTCTCAGATTCTTTGAACTAACAGCACTCTCCCGGTTTACAGCACCTGACACGTCTGCTGGCAAGCTTCTTTGCTTGTTTCTTACTGCCTTTCCAAAGCAAAGTTTCCTATAACTTCATTTTTTATTGCTTTCAATAGAAACAAACAAACAAACAAACAAACAAACAGCCTGGTTCCATAATAAACTCAATGTCTAACTTTGCAGGAATGTTATACAAACAGGCCTGCTGGGATAGAAGCAGCAACCATTTGCTGGATACTTTTGTTCATACACCCTCTTAGTTTAATTCATTTTCCTCAATGAGAATGAAAACACTTCCTGAAAAGATACTTGCATGGAAACTAGTGGGAAAAAGTCTAGATTTAGTATCAAGAAAGATGTAAAACTAGTTGGAAAACAAAGTGTGGACTGCTTTTTTTTTAAAAAAAGTCAATATCTCATTGTCATATTGGGAGGATTAAATAACGTTCAGACAAGGTTTGTCACAAATCTGGCACAGACTAGGCAAAGGCAGTGGCCCAAAGCTATTATGAAGCCATAGCTGGCATTTAACACCATGCATCACCTAAGAAAACAAGAAAACTCACAGCACACTCTGATCTAATCATGATACATTTGACAGCTGAATGCCAGAAAGTTCTTTGCCGGTATGTCAGTGGCACGATGGAGTATCTGAACGGCAGTGCCTGGCCTGGGCACTCAGCCTTGAGGCTGTGGAGTGACCCAGGCTGTGCTTACCCAGCTGTGCCAGGGTCTGCCAAGCTGTATGAGATTGCACACCAGGCCAAACTTACCCTTGATCGTTTTCAGCATTTTGGGCACAATGAGCAGCGAACTGCTCAGTGCTGGGTGCTCCTACACATCCCACTGTGCCCTGGCAGTGCTCACACCTCCCGTAGTGCTCCAGGAGCCTGAATGGAAAACCCAGTGCAGAGCTGAGCTTCCAGGCCAGGTCACATCCCATCCTTAGCAGGGGCAGAACAAAAGCAGCTCTGGAGTAACTGGTTGTAGCCAGGGACAGGGGAGCAGCTCATGATGCAGTGAACAATCTGTACACTTTTTTATCTGAATATCCATATCATTATGACATCTAAAAAAGAAAGGAAACCGATAGTAATTTATCTGAAGTGTTAAGCCTTTTGGGTAAACTAATTCTCCAGCCTGTCAAGCACAAGTCCATGTAGCCAAGACTCACTACTCTTTTAGTACCCAAACTAAGATAAATGATCATCTTGTCCACAAGCCATCTATACCATTTCCCACAGGAAGACAAGGTTTGAATTCAAATTGATTCTGAAAACCCCTGAGGTATGGTCAGAAATCAAATAGATGTCAGTAAAAACACTTCAGAGGAAGATGTCAAATGCAAAAGTCCCCAACAAACAAGCCCAACCTGTGGCCCTCATGAAGAGTGACCTGCCAGGCAGTGCAGACTGTGCAGAAAGGGACTCACAGTCTTTCGAGATCCAGCAACTGTTCAAATGTTTGCTATTGTCTGCCCACAACAAAAGAGAAGGCAAATGTCATCCTGGGGGACACACTTGCAAGAGTATTTCGTGTAAGACATGGAAGAAATTACTGAGCTCTAATTGGCACCAGGGCATTCTCTGCATAGTTTGGTGTCCAGTTCTCAACATCATGCATTAAGGAAAATCAATGGTCAAGGTCCAAAGATTCTCATAGGAAAGCCCAAAGCTTGGAAGATGCAATCCAAGACAAAAGGCTGATGAACTGGGCATTTTCTGTGTGGAAATGGGAAGATAAGGAAAACTTAAAACTTAGCTGTCAGGCAGAAACCTGACCTCTTTCTACCCATTATAAACTGGTGATGTGAAGTGTGATGTCTTCCAATCTCTGCTTTTGTTTGGTAAGGTTTGGTACAAGCAGGACTGTGCAAATTTAGACCACCTGTTAGAGCATTTTCAGACCTTTTATCCGTCTGAGCCAGAGCTTCCTCAGATCAAAGTCCCGCAAGACTCCCCTCAGGATCCGGTTTTGCGGACGGCATTCATCACCACCAACTGCTTTTGAACATACCCGGTTGTCTGGGATATTGCACGGTTTACCCCTGAAATGCTGCAACAAAGCTGAGACAAGCTGTGGGACATGGTGGTTCTTAGTCACAGCACCAGTCTGACGAGTGGCTGCTGGCCCTTGGAGACACGGCCTGGACACACAGTGTTGGGGGCATTTCCAACATGGGCACCTTCAGTATGCCCCTGCCAGGGCTGCCAGGTATGGTACAGGACCTAGAGAAAACCTGCATCTTCCTGGACCAGCAGCTGGACTCAGGTGGTGCTTCCTAGGGGAAAACGGCCAAAAGCCTGTGGCCAAGCATCTGAACCGTGCGTGCTGTGAAGCAGAGGAAGAAGAACTGGAACAGCAGAGTGTTTATTAATAAAGCACATATAACAGGGGCACCCAGCGCATGGATAAAGAATTACATCATGCTGCAGCGGCAGTGCTGTGCAGGATCTGGGGTTTCTGTCTGTCCTACAACAGACTGCCAGACTGAAGCTTGGGGCATCCACAAGCCACACCTTTTGATGGACCAAGAGCAATGCAGTGCCCAACAGGGCTGGCAGCAGGGTGCACACAAGAAAGCCAAGGAAAGCAGCAGAACAAGGGGAATGGCTGGGATAGGGGCTGTTTCCCCTGCATGTTACTGCAGCCACTTGTCCCTGCAGGCACTGTCTCCCTGTCCCCTGCTGGAGCCGTCACCACCAAACCCACAGCTCACCCAGGGTGTGGAGCTGGCACGGACCCGCACGGACCCCAGATCCTGTTTCTGGGCCGCGCTGACCGAGAGTGCAATCATGCACACTTCCTTCCACATTTATGCGAAAAGCATCCACTCCACAAGTATTTCCACTGTATTTGAGGCCTTGTGAAATCTTGGCAGAAGTGGATGGATTTTGCCCAGAATACACAATTTAGTGCTAATTATCTCTTCCTGCTGGGCTTTAGAGCACAGAGCTTTCAGTTCAAGAACAACAGCTACAAGAGCTAATGGATTGCTCTGTTACCAGGAAGCAAACCCTTTGCAGAGCATGGAGGATCCTGCCCTGCTGCAGGTCCCGGGGAAACTCTGCAACAATAGGAGGATGGAATTCATTAACTCTTCAGGGAAGGAGAGCACATCACCAGCATCGTAATTGCCTTCCGCTGGTGCTGCTGGGGAGAACACCCCAACACAAAAGAGCATCTCACCCCTCCCAAGGCATAGCAAATTATGTTGTAAATGTAGAAAAAAAGAAAATTCCTCTTGTTGGGTCAGTGAGAGCAGGCAGAAGAGAAAAGGATGGAAAAACTGTGGCTGTGATTCATTCCCTTTCGTGTCACGTACGGCAGAAGTCCATATTTTCTGTGAGTGTACAGGATATAGATTAAATTGTTGCTTTCCAAACCCCACTTTCCACATGCACTTATCTCACATCTAGGATGGCCTGTGGGCCTCTCTGATAGGACTCCACTGACAAACCTCTTTTGGTGATACTCCCTAAGACAAGGAAGAGACTTACTCCACTCTGCTGGCAATTCAGCTGCAGGTAATGAATTAACAGCATATAGGAGTCACTCTGGGAGCCAATAATAATTTAATTCTCCTGCACTGGCAGTTAACCACCCAGCAGTAACCATCACCGAGCTGCTCTCCGCACAGCTAATTCCGGAGCTTTACAGACCTACATATGGCGATCATTTGATTCCAACGCCGACATGTAGCCTGAAGGAGAGTCCAAAGTACCTCCTAGCATAGCGAGCGTTTTGGCTGGTGGTGACCATGTTTTAGCTTTTCTTTCAAATGCAGTCTTTTTGGTATGGATACTCACCTTCTCAAATATCCTTACAAGTGTAAGAAATGAAATACTGAAATATAGAGCAGATGCTTCAGTACCTTGGACTAGATCCATTATTGACACAGGACCAACATTACACCCTTCTCAAAGAGACTTTCTCACTTGCTCATATGGTGCACAGATGTAGGCTCCTGCCAGTGATCTCTCAAGCAATGTGGGCAACTTTCAGATTTTCAGGTACCCTTTGTCTCCATTTCTTGTGCAAGATTCTGGACAGTTTATTCTGATTTGAGTCTTTGTAGTTATCAATCTAAAATATCCTTACTATTGTTGTATGTTTGCTCCCTCTTGGAAACAGGGCGAGGGAAATACTGCTGGATGAACAGACCAACACCCAGCACTGGAGGTGAGGAGTGATGGCATTACCACAGGTCACCAGGATAATCCTGTGACCTGCCTGCCCAACACGCAGAGGTTTTAGTGGCAGCTCTTCCAGAGAGCATGCTTCTACCAGTGGGAAAGGTTTTCACAGCTTGGAATCATGATTACCACCACCAAAAAGTAAAAGGCTGTGAGAGTAAAAGGAGAATAAATCTTCCTGAGTGAGCTGAGGAAGCAGCTGTACAAGGCCTGACACCCCTTTTCTGAGACAGTTGTAAGCATCCTCCATCATGTCCAGACAGAGTTTCCTGTCTTGAGAACAAGTTGTCCAGCACTAGTTCGCTGGGAAACACCAGAAGAAAAAAAGTGAAATACCAAATTGATTCCAAGGAAGATTTTCTTCTGTGAAATGAAGGTAAATAATTCTGCTGCTTTATGACTGGTGATTTTACTGTGAGGTATTGCACAATAGGCTTAAATAATGTTCAAGTATGACTGCACCCAGCTTAATCTGGCTGTAATGTTTTCCTTATCTCATTGTGTCTCAGAGAAGGGTGGTTATGAATAACACAAGCCTTTTAGGTCTGCAGTCTACATGCACATGAACCCTTCTCGCCTGACTGCAGTAACAAGCATGTGAAATACATATTGAAGTCATTCTTCATAGTGTTTTGTCTCATAACGTTTGGAATTTAAGTAAGCTTTGTACTTTAGCAAAAAAGTATTGAGATAATTGCATTAATAAACATGAAGCAAAAGGCAGAAAATACCCTTCCTATCCTGCATGTGGGCAGCCTCAGTTTTCAGCATGAGCTGGAGGATGACCGTGGGCAGGGACCACGGGGCTGGTCAGAGCAACTGGACACGCTGTCCACTCGGCCCCAGGAGCCCCAGCCTGGGCTGCAGAGCCCCATGTCTCCCACCCCTCTGCCTGGTTGGCCTGCCCCTTCTTCCACATTTTTAGCAGCGTTCGCCATGCTCCTTTTCTGTCCAGGTGGTCTCTACCTTAGTACCACCCCAAGAGACAGGAGAGACTTGACCTCCACAAACCTGCTGCCTGCCTAATCCTGTGGGAAAAAGAACCATGTCAACCCCACCTTTGAAAGAAAAGCATTGATCTGCCTCTTCTCACATAATACACATAATACTGAGGGTGCTCCACCAACACCTTCATCACCTATCTTCTCACAGGACAAGATGCTTATCCTCTCTCCTGTACTTTAAAAAGAACCAAACAAACAAATAAAAAACCATTGACAAACCGTTGACAAACAGTTGACAAATCTAAGATGCAAGTCTCCACATGGAAAACAGAACTTCTGCTAAAAATGATAAGCAGCTTGAAGCAGATCTTACTGGGGCAGTCAAGCAAGGCTGTCAGAATTTAAACACCAAGCAGGCCCAGAGATGCCCTTCTGTCTTCTTTTGTGTTGTGTCTTCAAGCCCAATGCCCTGGGGCTGCTACAGCCATGGGACAGCCACATCACACATGCAGGACTTAATTGGTTGCAGCAAAAGTGCAGGAAAGCCATGGTCTGTCTTCCCTTCAGGTGAGGCTTGGGATCTGAGCAGTAAGTACAGGACAGCCCCCACTGCATTGAGCATCTGGAACTGAGCACCAGGAGACCTCCATACCATGGGCAATGCTCACTCTCCTAGAGCTCCTACACAGCTTCACTCTCCTAGAGCTTCTACGCTTCACAGCTAGGCATTCCTGAAACTGGATCCCACAGCGTGCCTGTGGATAATGATTTAGGATAAAGATTTAGGACTATCTTTCCTCTAAAGATAGGGAAACTGGACTAAAGACCAGGGATCTTTTCCTGCTGTAGAAATGGTTCAATTGTTTCCATCCCAAATGTGATGTTTGTGATCCAGGACTTTTGCCTTCCACCTCATGTGTTCCTGCACAGGGGGAAAAAGCAGGCATCTGGCTGTTTCCCCTGACAGCTCTGCCTCTTGGCTTTGACAGAAAGGGACCAAGACCCACTCAGATGCCCACAAAAATTGTTGGGTTTTTTTCAGTAGGGCCACACACTGCTGACCTGGGGGGAGGGCAAACAAGGTTGGTCTTCAGGCATTTTTTGAAAGCTTTGCTGACCATCTGCTGGAGAGCTATAGAAGGTTCTGTGGGGCCAGGTCTGAAAACACTGCAGGGCCATATTCTTAGCTGGAAAGATTTCATGTGGAGACTGGATGAGAAACAGCAAGGCAACGGACATGGATGCACTTCTTTTTTGTTGTCACAGTTGATGGCAACAGCCAGGCTGTGTGTTTGCTGATGTGATGTAGAAGCCAGATCTAATGAGATGCCTGGGCCCCTCCAGCAGGCACCCAGCCATCCCTGTGCCCAGGGGATCAGGGTCACCTCAGTGCCCTGGGTCAGCACATCCTTCCTGCCCACAGTTACAAGGTGAGGGACACCTTGTTTTAGAGAGACCCCAAAATCTCCTAACAAGCCTGATCTGCAGGCTGTGCTCTGAGGCGATCTCAGCATATTCTTCCAAATCTTGGGTGGAAGAGGTACCTATTTCTTGTGCAGCAGCTTGGAGCAGGAGCACCAAGCAAGGACATCATGCTGCGCTCAGGCTGGTGCTTCTCATCTCCTACACCACCATGGTGGCTGAACGTGCATGGACTGCTCCTTGGGACACGGCAGTCAGCACAGGGGCATCTCCTCTGCCAAGGGACTGCTCTTCCCACAGGATCAGAGACAGGTTCCATCTGGTGCCTATGCTTGTTTGTATGACTCATGTCTTCTCTCCACCTTCTCCTTTCTCATAGGTCCTGAAACACTGTCTAAAGAGGAAAACACCCTCAATAAAAGGAAATGGAGTGTGCCAGTGCTGCTCTGAAATACTTTATGTCTGCTAGGTTATGGTGATCAACTACTGAGGTGATGATGGGTGGATTAAATAGGATGTTGGGTTCCTTCTCTTCATGTGAATAATTTCACTTTTTGCACATGGGCAGGAGTGGGGCTTGAAGGAGTGCAGTGAGCCCTGTCCAGCACAAGTCTGGAAAAACACAGATTCTCAGGGAGAAACCCATGTTTTGGAGCACACGTGGACAGAAGGACAGACCTGAGTGCATCCCTGAGCCAAGGCAATGCCAGCTGATTTGCATTACATTTTGGTGCACCTAATTTTCCCTTTGCCCTATGTAGCTTCCCAACAGAGATCCTTGGACTTTATTGAGGGTCAGGCCCTCAAGTCTTTTCTTATGTCTAGCTTCCAGTCTCAGCGTGATGACATCCTGCTGCCAGTGCCTCATTTATAAGCACGGGAAAATCTAACCCATTCAGATTTTGAATCTGCTAAATGACTAATGGAGCTAATTGTGCCCTCTGCTCTTGTTACAGCTTGAAAGCAAAAAAGAGGGCTTGACACAACAGGGCAAAGGACATTTTCTAGCTCTGACAATAACTCAGCAGCCCACTCTGGACTTTGCAGAGACACGCTGCCAGCAGCCCACTCTAACTGGGGTCCTGTAAGAGCAGAGCAAAACCAGTAGTCTGGGTTTAACTATGAGCTGTTACTGCTGCTGACTACAATGAGAGGATCTTTTCTAAATTGTTTCCCAGCACTGATACTGGGATATGTGTCTTGGACAAATAAACTGTACAGGTTGTTTCTTTTTGGGAAACCAGCTTTAAATTAAAGTGAAGAATATTTCAGAACATGTTCAGTGCCTGTTTTGCACCAGTCTAAAAGGAGAAAATCCAGCCCACAACATTCCTTTCTCTTGCTTTGGTGTTACTTGGGGAACTGATTCAGCTGAAAAATAATCCAGGAAAAATGGCTGGTTACTTGTTAAGGATCAGTCCTGATGGTGCTGTACCAGCCTGAGAGAAGGCAAAGGATGAGAGGGCACTAGATTCTCCCTTCCAGCAACAGCAACATTTACTAATACTGACTGCGATGGCTGCTGAATTGCAGGCTCAGAGTTGGAAATATGGTTCTCAGGAGGTGTAAACATCTGCTTCTGGCATTCCCAGAAATGCACCAGCATCACCATGCTGATTAATCCATTAGAGCCCACAGACCATCTCTTCCTTCACCTGTATTGCTTGGGGAGAATGGCAAGAAAGGGTTAAACCCACTTAAACCATTTGGACTGCGCTGCATACTGGTGTGGGAATAACAAGATAATCCATGATTACTTCCACATTACAGCACTCATGAGGGACATATGAAACTCGCACTCAGTTTTTCCATTGAAATGAGGATGTTTCAAGGCAGCTCGCTCCATTTTGGCCCTCCTGGAAGACAAAGACTCTATTGTCGGGTTAGTTCTACTTTGCATGACAGAATTCCATATTTGTTTGGCTGGAGAATGAACAAATAAACATGATTCTTAGCCCATGATGGAGATGAAGGTATCAATCCTGTTGGCAGTGTCCCATATGGATAATGGCCAGACACCATAGTTAGGACTATAATTCAAGTCTCCTGTTTAAAGGCAGTGCAATAGTAAATCACTAATTAGACATTCATACTTGCACTTCTGCGTTTGTTTCTTTTCTTTCATCTTTCATCATCTCAAACAACAGCATAAACAAGAGGGTGACTGAGCTAATGAAACCCACTCTCACCTTTCCTGCCTCTCTTGGCTGGACAAGCAGTGGCACGTGCTGGGTGCGCTTCAGAGCTGCACTGTAAGGGATGCAGTAATAGCTGCCTTTGCCTAGCAAGGATGTTAGTTTGGTCCTCTACCCTAGGCAGCCAAGTTCCATAAGTCATGCAAGGATTTCACATCTTTGACACATCACCTTCCCTGCCAAAATTGGCCAGGCATAATCATCAGGTCAAAATGTAAGATGAGAGAAGGGGACATGCAGCACAAGCTCACAAATACCACTGCTTTGGAGATCAAGGCCAAAAAACAAGGTAGGTGGTTACAAGATATTTATAGCAAGGGAATGGTATTTCACAAGGTTATTTAATTTATTTCTGACTTTTTTTGGCTGAGAAATATGTAATTATCCTAAATTTAGAGCACCTCATTATACAACAGCATTCTTCCACTCCTTGTCACTGCTGGTCATTCAGCAGAGCATCTCCATGTGCTGCATGACACTGATGGTACCATGCACGTTTTGGGGGAGCAAAGACTGCTTTCCACAAGGAGAATTGGCTATCAACATGCACTCAGAAAACTCCACGTCAGGGAACAATGTGTCTAAATACCTAGGCAGAAAGAGGGGCAAAATGCACTTCAGAAGCTACAGGAGAGAGCTTATGTAGTGGCATTATAGGAAAGGCTAATTTTTGAAATACAAGGGTATTAACTATGAGAAATCCCAGAGAAATTTAAAATTTCTTATTCTTTATTCTTTAAAATGCTTAGAAGGAAGTCTATGACTAGACCATGGTGCAATGCTCTGGCTGAGGCAGTTCTGCTGCAACAATGAAGCCAGGCTGCCTCCTGTTCCAGTGTTTTCAAGTTCTTGCTTTTCCAGCAGTAGAGACAGTCACTTGAACATGGCCACAGCATGAGGAGAACCTTATTTACCCACAGCAGTGATGAGGGATGCACAAGTGCTTGGCTGGATTTGGTCTATGGGGCAAAACTGACAGAACCGGGTAGCAGGAGGAGCAGAAGATGGACTTGAACAGCAGTTTTGAAAACACAGTTTAAAAAACCAGGAACACAAATGGTCTTTGACCTATAGATGGTTCTTGTGATGAAGTATTTGCATCATTTTTTACATCAAATTTTCCAGCTATTTTCAATTAGTTTTACATGCAGTGAGCTGAACAGATTCAGATTTCAGTGAACTAAATGTATTTCCATTATCAGAGAGTAAGCAATGCAGTACTGTCCCTAAGCATAAATGGTGAAGCAATAAGAACTAGATTAAATTAGAAACTACAGTGAAGTAGAAATTAAGTTTGTTTTCCTTAATGTTGAAAAATCAGAATACTTGAACAGCAAAGGAGAGAAAGCAGATCCTACAATGGTTTTACTGACATAAGTAATGATGAGATGAGCAATTTCTGTAAAGAAGGATGGAACAATTTGTATTTTTAAACATGCCTGCAATTTGCTGCACTGAGGTGTTTTTTCCTCTTCACTCCTCTCCCCTGACGATTGCAGGCGGAGCCTCTACTGGGGAGCCAAAACACGTGTCCCTAACAGGTGGCCTTCACAAAAAACCTACAAGGAACAAGATGATGTATTGGGCCAGCAGGAGCTATAGAGAATCAGCAAAGCTTTTATTCTTTCTCCTCTGTAAGAGCCACTGGCAGAACCTGAGCTGCTTCCAGACTGACAGATCCTCACCACTTCATGTACAGCAGCAATCCCAGCATCAGCCTGTGCAGGGAGCAACAAGGCACAAACACCACTGGTTTCTGGGAACAATTCTGGAAGTTACTGGTGGCAAGCAACCAACTAGCCAAAAGTCCCACTGGCTCTTTTGGCATCTGCTGACCCCAAATAAGACATTTTGTCTGTATACAAAGTCTGAGACTTGGTTGGGCTGAAGAATTGGCTTCGGACCACAGTGTAAGAGGGTAAGTTCGTCAAGTGGTGTAGCTGCTAATGGCTGAGCTTCCCTGTGCTGCTGAAAATCACAGAAATGCTCCATTTGCCATAACCCTTCAGAACAAACTGCATGCCAAAGTAAGACAGAAGGCTTTCCCATGTTAGAGTCCTCAGTTCTGTTCCCAACTCTGTCTGAAAAACCCTGTTCAAGTTATATTACCATTCATCAATTCTATGGTTTTTGGGTTCTTTTGTCCTAAGACAAGAAAACTCACCTTATAATCATGGTTGGAAAAGATACAGAAATGGTGATAACACTCATCACAAGCCCCAAGTGGCAGAATTCCTTGTTCCTTGCTTTATAGAGTGCCTCTCCCTAAGCTTCAGGACTCTTTAAGAGTACTTGACACACAGATCGTCTGGGAGACCAGAATGTCAATAAGAAGCCTGATTAAAAAGATAAAACGAGGATTTTTAAAGACAATACCATGTGTTGGGGAACACGAGTCACTACTCTCAAGCATTTGTCATTTACAGACTGAGGGGCAGCTTTTCTCTGGGCCCGAGTGATGCAGGCCAGCAGCTCCTCCAAAGCATGACTGCTGGCTCCTGCCTGAGGCATTCTTTGGAGCTGTCTAAATCAGGGGGAAAGCAAGCTGACTTGAGGTCATCTCTTAGCCAGCTTGCCTTGATGGAAGCCCCTCTTATCTCTGCAACCACAGCTGAGATCATTTGCCCTGGTCACCGTTTAACTGCAGCCCCTGCAAACACTGCCCGGCCAGCAGGGCAGCAGCTCAGGGGGAAGTGCCGCTGGCAGGACAACGCGCTCCAGCTTTCAGAAGGGTCAAACCTTCCTGCCCCTCACTCCAGCAAGGGAGTTGGGCCTTTTCTGATCACAAGGACTCAGACGGGGTCTGTACAGGTCTCAGCTCAGCTCCTGGTTTGGAGAGGAGCAGAGAGAGCATTATGCTCAGCCAGGGCAGAAGAAGTTGAGGACTACTGTCCACAGAGATGTTTTTCCATTATCAGATTCATCTGACTTGAGAAGGGAGTAGAACTCCAAGCACTCTTTTTGTGTACAGGAACTTGCAAACCTGTTGGGAGCTCTTGTTCTTTTCAGGATTTCACATGATTTCCCCATTAACTTATTTCTTCAACAATTTGGTTCAGCAGATTTTACTTATGCACACTGAAAGAGCAAAATGCTCCCTCTATATATTTGCAATAGCTTACCTGTCATTAAAAATGTAGAAAGTTTCACAGAATTTAAGAGATCTGATGATATTCATGCAGAATTTGGCCTAGAGAGCTGTTGAAGGGTAAGAGATGGGAACAGGACCCAGTCATCCTAAGTGCTGTCAGATTTGTGGTCTTTCTTTGGGCCCAAAGCTAAAAGTGAGCAGGATTTCAAGGTAGAAGAACAGAAGCTCAGCAGGAATGACACAAAGTTAGTGTGGGCTTGTTTCAGGGTTTTTTTGCATTTAATAATTTATCCCCTTCATTCCTGAATTAACACAGTGCAAATTTTGTGATCATTACACAAACCCTAGTTTACACGATGAGCAAAACCCAAGGACAGTCCCCAATACAGAAATGTGAAAATCTAAAAGCAGAATCAGAGGACTTGAGACTCACCAGAAAACCAAAGGAAACACCAAAAAGGTATTCTCAAACATGTATTCTAAAGATTACTTGCCACTATTCTCATAATTTTTAAAGATATTTTGGGGAATGTGCCAGTGTAGAGGTAAGGCCTTGGAGAACTTCACCTAATTGTTGGTTACTACTACACAACTTTCATATCCGGCAAGCTACGAGGACAAACTCTGCCACTAAAGTGCTCCTTTCAGCAGCACATTTCATGTTTAGTCCCAACTATCAGTTTACTTTGTAATTACAGTTTTTTAAAAAGTAGATTACTTTTGTGAAGCAATGAAATATGTAACAATATATTGTTTCCCCTAGAGACAACATATACACAATGTGTATGATAGGCATGATACATGCAATTAAGATGACTGTGACAGATTAGTAACCAGAGGCCATGAAAGAGCAGAGGGATAAAAAAAAAAAGTAAGTATTTGGCCACTTTTAAGAGTAATTTGGTCATCACATTTTTTTTTTTTTGTGATAATCAGACTGTGCAAGTATAATTAGAACTGTTCAAGAAAAACACGAACAATAAATGACAAAGTACAGACTTGAAAGATACTTTAATATTGAATTTCCACTAGGAAATTTAGAGATTATTGTAGCAACAATTAAACAAGCTATTCTGCCAAGGAAAGATAAAAAAGTACTTTTAAAAGTACCAGTTTTGAAGTGCAAAACACACACCAAAACCTCTATCCAAGCAGAGAATTGTGTGCAGACTTATACACTGGTAGTAAATAAATTAGAAAGAACACACTTGAAGAAGTGCTCAGCGCAGTGCAGATTAAGTTCTTTTCTCTCTCCTTCTCTGCTCAAAAGCCATCACCTGTCTTCACTACAGCCTCCAGGACCAAAATGGACTTTTCTCATCCTCACACCATTACCTTCACCTCCAATGGTCTTCTGTACCCAAAGAAGTATTTTCATTTCCCTGTTATAGACTTCTGTGTTGGTTTGGAGTGTCATGTCCTGATCTTTCATTGCTTTGATGATAAAAGCCCCAGTGTAGCCTTTTGCTGTGGCAAAAACTGAGCTTTTAGTAGTGTCATATTTTCTATCTTGGGAATAGCTTTGCCTTCAAATTGCCACTCAGTCTGGTGGCCACCACCATCCCAGGTACGCTTTGCCAGCACTAACATGAGTAAAGTGCTGCTTGTACAGACACTGACTTTGGGTTTACCAGCAATAATTACATTAGAATAATTTCACTCAAGAGTGTGAATGCAACACTTGTTGCCAGTCGAAGCAATTTTTACTCAGTCTGAACAACAGTGCCTTTTAGGGTAAATATGTTATGTTCTGGGTTGATAATGTCATAGTGCATTATTCTACTAAAATTTAAGGTATTCATTGAAACACACTGTGACTCTGAGATTAAAAAAACTTTCTCATTTCTTTTTCTAGCATCCATTAATTTATCTATTTGTAATTCAGCACAATTTTTAAAAAGAAAATTCAAGCTCATTGTACAGCATTGCTGAATGCTGCTGTGCTATCAATTACACATACAGATAGGCTGCTCCAGAAAAACAGCAAGCATACAGCCATGTGGCTGTGGAGAATTTCGGAATGCCACCAAAATCGCCACTGGGATGCCATATGAGAATCACTGAAAGAGAAGGAGCAGTTACTCCTCCTCAAATGTATCCTCAATGTATTCTCTGTTTTCTCTCCTCAAAGTTTTCTCTGTAGCCTTAAGTCCCTCTTTCTTCTCCTATTAGCTCAGGATCTTGGAAGGGTATTTCCCACCCCAGGCCCTCAAACTTAGTATTTACTTCTGTAACAATCTTCCTATAGTTATTCTGTAACATTTTTCCTATTCTCGTATTACTTGATAAAAGAGGACATACCACTGTCACAATTTTGCAAGTACAACTAATTTTGAGGTGGCAATCTGTTATATTCTGGAGACAGGTCAGTAGCAGAAACCAAACTAGCATCCCAGGCACACCAGTGCTCTGTCCCACGCTCAATTGCAAGGACACTTTTCTTTCTGTCAGCCTGTCCCTGATTGCTGTGCCAAGATGAGCCATGCATGGTGAGCCTGAGGAAGAAGGAGGCACAGACATCAGCCTGGGCACACAGGGCAGCAGATGGACTTTTCATCTTGTGACTGAAGAACAGGTCGTAGCACAGTGGAGTTTCATTAAAACCACACATCTCATGTTTGCTGCTCTTTCCCGACTTTCATTTATCTCTAAAGGACAGAACCAAAGGCTTTATGCTTTTGCTTACCCCTTTTTTTTTTCCTTCATGTGTGAAACTTTCTGTCCTTGAAACTGCTTTGCCATGAATTTAGAGGTAAGGTCACAAAATCACAAAACCCACATGGCCGCAGCTGGGCTGCTGCTGGTCCCCTGGGGCTTGGATTCCATCACAGGCATCTCCACACACACAGCTTCCTCACTGCTGGAATCTCACTGCCGGGCTGGGAATGGCGCCCGCGTCCCCCAAGCACCTCTGGCTTCCACATGAGTCTGCTCAGCTAAATGAAGACACACCACAGTTTCTGTGCTTTTCAAACAGGTAACAGATGATGTTGCAAAGTCACAAACACTGGAGACATAGCTGAGCTTAACAGATGCAAAACTCAATGCACCAATCCATTTTGAAGATAAAAATGTTAATAATGTAGTCTAAGTCATTGAATATAAATTTTCTCCCCCAAAACAATGACATTTCATGAGTAAAAATTGCTTGGACTTTACTTTCTATCCAAGTTACTGGCCTTCTACATTCAGCTGTCACTTCCATGAGCAACCTCGGGTTTATTAAAATTCTCTGTTCTAATACTAAAGACAACAAAATTTTCCCATTTCAAAAAATGTCTCATTGGGTTTATTACCACAGACATCTTGGAATATGAAAAATATGGAAAATCTTAAAATAGTTTCAAGGTGTGTTTCATTACCTAGAAGAGAGCAGAGACAGTTTTACCTGCGAGAAATTCTGAACCACTTGATTAATTCTGTTATGATAATAATTACAAGGCAGTATTATTAATGCAACATAAATGGTTGGCTTTTTCAAAACAGCTTTCTCATATTTAGCTCAATGATACTATATAGTTAGAAGTTTACTTAAAAGTGCAGCATTTGTATACTGTACAGCAAAATGCACGCAAAGTCAAATGATTAATATGTGTGAGAAATCCTTTGTATGTATTAATGTTGAGATAATAAGATTGACAAATATCCAAAACTTAGGTATATGAATATAAAATAACTTAAATGATGTTCATGAACCCCTGCCCCTCCCCAGATTAACAACTGAAATTTTAGGGATCATTAAAGAACAGAACTTTGCTTAAAGAACGATCTGTAAACTTTGCCTGAACTGCAAAACATTGTAAGCAGGCATATGTAATAAAATTTTCAAGCCTTTATATTTCATTACTGAAATGATGTATCTGCAATGTTGGTATTGTATCTTTGGAAAGTTCAACAGCAATATATACATCAGCCTTTCCACGCACAACTAACTTATTGCTAAGTTAAGAAAACAGTCGTGGACTTACTTCATTTAAAAGCAGTCTTATTGAAAAATAGCATTAAACAGTGTATTTGATAGGTACAGAAAAACAAAAAAACCCAAAAGAACAACCTACATGGTTCATTTTGAAAACTCAGTTGTTCTCCTGACGCTGGTAAATCAATGAACTAATGCAGCAAACCCTGTGCCTGCACGTAGTTCAAACCCTGCTTTCACTTCCATGCTCCTTATGTACCACTGAAACCCAGGACTGACACCAAAGCAGGAATCGTGTCTCAGTAACTTCTCATAGAAATAATTTAAATGCATTTTCTACATTATCAGAATAATGACAGTAAGTCAGACTTGTTGACGCATTTTATTGTGAGATGGGGAGTCTGGTAAAAAACTAGAAAATGACCATGATGTAACAAGGAACTTAAAAATGAAGTTTCAGATTTGTAACATACATACATGAATACAGGAACAAATTGGCACAAAAATGTTAAACATTGTTCCCAACACTGTTTTATAAGATTATTCTAATTTGGCTTACTAAGGAAATGAGAGTTTTATGGTTAGACTAATCTCTTAATAAAACTGCAGAGCATCATGCTATTAGTCACACAGTGAATTCCAAAATTTAAGAGCTTTATATTAAAAACTGGGTAAAGGTAAAATGAATTGATTGCAATTGTAAAATTAATACATTCCCATTTTAATTCTTCTGTTCTACAGTCCAAGGCAAGTATAAATGTTAACATAACACTGTTAAATCAAATCTCAATGCAAGAGAACCGATTGCATCTCTACTTTAAATCTTATCAACTTTCCAAATTTTCATACTAAAATATATTATTGTATTAATACAAACTACAGTATTATACACTACACTGTGTAATAAATAAAGAAATATAAAAATAAGACACATAAATATAAAAGTTTTCTAAAACTAAAAAGGTACATATGTCAGTAAGAAGGGTATTAATACTGCCAGGTTTGAAGACATACAGTACAAAATGTTGCACAGATCTATAAACTAAAAGAAATAAAATAATACTGATAGGTAAAAATCAGCTAACATTGTTAATAAATGGGGTCCATAATAACTAACATTTGAAAATACTTATGAGCCAGATAACATGTCATGTATGTGTCTGAAATTAAAGTAAACCAATAAAGCAATAAAGCAGATTAGAAAATTTCCCTTGTAATTATTGTAGAGAAATTCTGCAAGTCAGGTATTAACCCAAAATACCACCAAATAATTAAATAATGAAATATACCAGTGTTCTTACTTCTCTGATGGCTGAGTGTTTTTTTCCCCATGAATAGTTTAGAAGTTTGATACAAATCAACAAATGCTAGTTATTGTAGGCCACACATTGGATAAAGGCTGCTGAGAGCCTTTGTAATACTGATAAATGGCACTTACAGCACACAGGTCTTGCATAAGGCCAAAGGAGATACAAAGCTTCATATCATATCCTTCATATTGTTACTACATACTCAAAACACAATTACAAACACTGTTTTTGACAACTTTCCTGTCCTTACCAGTATTAACACTGTTAGTCCCTGCAATCAGAACTCAACGACAATCTTCTCAACTACATTTTTAACCACATGAGTAAGAAACTTCAGTTCTTCTATCATCTTCTTTCTTAAGGCTAACAATACACTTTAAATGATAATATGCTCTACTACAACATCTAATGTCATAAACCGCTACCTTCTAGGTTGAATTTACAAAGGTAGCCAAGCACTGTTTGCAACTGCATTACACGTCTCTGCAAAAGGGAATTTTGTAGTGCAGAAGTTCTCACATTTTAAAACATAAGAAAATACTGAAGCGGATTTAGGAAATGTTTTACCATTAAAAAAAAAAATCATATAAATCTCTCCCAATTGTACAGTTTAAAAATTAATCAACTTAAGAATGAAAATTAATACTGATAAAACAAACAATGCCAGATGCTTGTCCAATAATCAGCTTTCCTACAACCTGTTAAATCTTTGCTTCCAGAGTCACTGTATTTTTCTAATCTGCTTCATGTTATAAACTTGTTCCTAACTTTGAAAACTGTGTGAAAAATTACTAAGTTTGAGGTTCAGGCACACCTGGATTTCTTTTTTTTTTTCTTTTCATTTTTTTATATATATATTTTTTTACACAGTAGTGAACAGAAATCACAGTATGCAGGCTACTGCGTTTCCATGAAAAGCATGTATAATATAGAAGGAACTTCATTACCAATTTCTTTTTTTTTCCTTATAGAAAAAACCTAGCGTGTAAGCTTTATTCGTTATTTTCTTCTGACACCTGCCCATTATTTTGTATAACTTCTGGTTCTGCATTGCTTGCTTGATTTACAGCTTCATCGTTCTTGATACCTTCAGTTTTCCCTTCTTCCTCTTCTACTGCTGCTTCTTCTTCTGCATCCCCTACTTCTTGTAGTTCCCTACATTCTTTTTCTTCCTGAAGTCCCTCTATGTCTTTTTCTTCTTCCTCCTCTTCCTCTTTTTCACTGTATTCCTCCTCTTCCCTGGTTAGGCTCTCCCTCTCATCCGAGTCGATCTGCGAGGGGGACGCCCTGACCACCACGTGCTCGCTGCTCAGGATCTCCGGGCCCATCTCCTCCGGCTCGGCGCTGTCACGCTCCTCTGTCTCCCTTTTACAGTAGGAGTAGCGATGGTTCATGTGTTGAGAGTAAGACCCCGAGTGTGAAAACCGCTTTCCACACTTGTCACATTGGTAGGGCTTTTCCCCAGAATGCAGTCGCATGTGTTCAATCAAATGGTGTTTGTGTTTAAACGCTTTTGTACAGATTCCGCACTCGTGAGGTCTTTTACCTGTAAAACAAAGCACAAACAATTGGACACCTTGTAGCTGAAGTTTTAAAAATGTACACTGTTGTCTTCATTGTAAAATGCTGTTGGTGAACACATTCGCATCAATTAAATTTTATATAACAAGATGTTTTAATCCATGCATTTTGAGCCTGAGTTTCTCTCCTGAGCCCAAAGGACAAAGGTGCAAGGGTACATTGTCACAATCACTACAGTAATTTGTAAGTTTTTTAGGAAAACTGATCATAGGAGGATAAAGAGATTCTCATATATAACTTATAGTACAAAAACGTGCAAATATAAATTAGAAGGAGACATTTTTCTTGCATAAACTATTTTCAATCGAAACTATTTTACCTTTTCTATATTGATGGTAATTTAAAATCAACTAAGCTTTTATGTTGGTTTTTGTGTACCAAGTCCTTCCATGATATAGGTAAAAGGAAAATAATTCTAAAATCTAGGTTGAATGCTTTATGTACAAAACTTGCTGACTACACGTGTATGGACATGAAAAAAATCTGTTTCACTCGGTGTGTTTCTGCTGTTCTCCACCTATTGTCTTTAGAGTGTCTTATAAAGGTATCAGAAGCCTTGCAGCGTTATTTCGATTTTAACATTCAAAGCTGTTACACGAAACAACTTTGCAGTCTTAGCTCAGACATAAAAGACAAAGACAGTAACACAGCAGGTTTTTGGTCACACTGCACAGATGACAGCACATCCATGTCATCTCATGCCAAACAAGCAACGAGGTGGGTGTTGGTCTCTCTGCCCAAGAAACAAGTTGATAGGACAAGAGGAAATGGCCTCAAGTTGTGCCAGGGGCAGTTTACATTGGAAATTTCACCCAAAGGGTTGTCAAGCACTGGCACAGACTGCCCAGGGAAGTGGTTGAGTCACCATCCTCGGAGGTATTTAAGAGACATGTAGATGTGGCACTTTTGGGACATGGTTTACCAGTGGACTTGGCAGTACTGGGTTATTCAATGGAGTCAATGATCCTCAAGGTCTTTTCCAACCTACATGATTCTATGATTTTGAACATTACATTGAACTTAAAACTGGTATGGGAAGAATAATTGTGTTAGGAAAAGGAGGAGTTAAAAGAGTCTCAGGACAGGACAGGTATGAAATTAGATACCCTTAAATGAATACAAGTTGAGAAACTTGATTGAGACAAAAAAGAATGTGTTATGCCTTTAATTTTATATGTGAGATAATATTAAAATGTTAATATGCAGGAATATAAGTAATATAATATAATAATTCAGCTACTCTGCAAACCAAGAAAGTAGAGCACCATGAAGGGAGAAGCCAAAAGTTCTAAAGAGTTTATTTTATGTGGGGATGTGGGGAAAGAGGAGATAAGAGAGCCAGAAGAAAGGAATATATAATATAAAATCCAATATATATTTGCACCTAACCAATAAAAAGAAAGAATTTTTATTTTAAGACATCACAGAAGAAATAACAGAGCAAGAGGTATTAAAAAATCCTAAAGATACCAGAGCCGGAGCCAAAAGGAACAACTATGAGAAATTAAAAATAAAAATCAAAGCCAAAAGGGTGTTCTTTAATAGGCAAGTTAAATTAGAAGTAATATATCCTTAGTTATAGGCTGTGGCTCACAGATGATTATCCACAAGCCAGACGCAAAAATTCCCCTTTTTCTATTTAGGGTTTAGGTCTAACAAATTTAAAGAAAGACAGAATTGCTGTTCTGTCCAACAAATATACAAACCCCGGGGTTTCTAAAGAACACTTAGCACAGGCAGTAAGGACTGCTACACTTTCCTACGCTGTCCAAGAACTGGATTCCAGTGGAGATTATCAGTTACACATTACCAAAGAAATAAGGATTGGAAAAGTCTTTTCCTAGTACATACCTGTATGTTCATACTTATGTCTCAATAATGAGCTGCTCTTCTGGAATATTTTGTCACATAAATCACATGCATACATCCCATTTTCTGTCTTTCTCATTTTTTTCTTTGGGGGTGTTGAATCAGAATCATTTTGATCTTCTACATTGGATATTCCTTCTGAGCTAGTGTCTTGCCTTTCATCCTTCAGAAAAATTACAAAAAAAAGTAAAGTTCAATAAAAAATGTCACCCACATAAACTGAAGCTCTATTCTCATTCAATTCCATAAATAGCTAAACAAAATTGTTTGGACTTCCACAGTAAAAAAAAAATCTTTTACTGCATTTTTCTGCTTTGCAGTCCCTGCCACCATCCAGCTGCAGAATCCTCACTGGGATTGCCTTTAATCATATCCAAATCTGACTGTTGGCTAGGTCTAAGCTACACTGGCACACTGTATTTTAGGGCCCATAAAATAAATGCAGTATTACAGACCTGTTAAGCACTTCAGTAAGTGGGAAGAGCAAATTTGCCATCTAACTGCATTTTTCAGCTACTGCTGGTCACCTACCTTTCACTGCCTCACAGATTTTATGAAGTTAAAAGACTGTTTTTGCTGAAGTTTTCACAAAAAAGCTATTTAGGTTACCATTCGAATTTGCATATTTGACTACCCTCTTCCTCATGAAACTACCAAAAATACTACTTAACCCAAAATGTAGGGGACTTCAAATAGTTTCATTAGTAAATAGTTTCAAAAATATATTTGTTGTGTATTTCTAAGCATTTCAAGCATTAAAGCTCCCTTATAAAAGCACAGTATTTTCTACTGACATCAGCAGCATCACTACACACATATTTTATCACATATTATCAAATCTGAATATAAAAGTGTACATGTTAGTCTCAAACTTTTAATATAAGCAACTTTGTAACTTTTCAAGGCTCCTCAGTCCCTAGCAATACAGAAGTCTGAATAAAATGCTAGATGGCCAGTTTCTAAGATTTAAGTAGAAACACTCAGTCACTTTTCTGCTCTGTCCTGTCCCTACCTCAATGTGCACAGGTGATTCTCAGGAGGACTGACTCCAATTAGATCACATTTGGATGTACCCAGGGAGGGGCAAGCTGGGATACAGGAATGGCAGATGAAGAAGATAAATACCTTCCTGACTTTCAATTGAGAACTTATCTGCATTTTGTTTGAAGTGCCATTATGGTGTAGGATGAATTCAGCTACTCTGTAAGCCAAGGAAGCAGAGCAGCATGAAACGAGTAGCCAAAAGTTCCAAAGAGTTTATTTTCTGAATATGGGGAAAGAGGAGATACAGAGCCAGCAAAACACAGAAGCCGTGGTTTTATTTTGCTTTTGATCAGGAGCATTAGATAGTCTTTAAAATAGCGATCGCTAATGTCCTAGAAGATTAAATATGGAGAAGAACTGGGTTGTCCACGCACAACAGTTTCTCTTAGTCTGGACTCAAGCTGCCTGAGCTAAATAGCTTTGTAGAGGGCACAAAAATAATACCTATTACCCATTTACGATCAAGTCAAATAAGCCTGGTAGCTTGTATTTATATTTTTATTTAGCACACCCTGATGGTTTTCTGTTAGTTCAGCAGAGATACAGATTGAATACATCATACACGATGTATCATGTAGGAATATGGGGACCGAAGTACCTGATTTCCATTGGCTTGGGTCTGTTTTGGTGGTGTCTCATGAACTGCAGGACTAACTGTAGTAGAGTATGTATAAGCCACCTGTGGAATCAAAATGGTTTGCTTATTGGCAGCGAGAGCTCTCAAGCAGGGAACACTGTTCTGGTCAGCAATGGCAACAATTGTAGGTAACTGGGCAGTGACTGTAGGTATAGCAATATTTATGGGATTGGCACTTGGTGGGATTACATTTACAATAGGATCAGAGTCTGTAACACTGTTGTCCTTTTGTGGTTCTTTTTTTGCACAAGTTAAGTTCAAAGGTTCTTCTTGGACAGAATAAACACTGTTCTGGTAAACACTAGTTATGGTAGATCTTTCCAACAGTTCTCCATGTTGCTTTGGTAGCGAAAGGTCAAGAGGTTCTATTTGTGGCTCTTCTTGTACACCCTCTGCCGTGTACGTGTAACCCTGTGAATTTCTTGATGAAGAAAGGTTTAGTGGTGATGCAGATGGCGTGCTACTGTGTGAACCATTCAGAGTTGATCCCCCTGGTAAAGTCTGAGATTTCGTTGTACTGACAGGATTTTGTGAGTTATTTGTGCTGTTCTGGGGTTCGCTCACATTTGTAGTTGCTGCTTGATCATCACTGTCTGCGGGACTGCTTAATTTAACTTGTTCAGGAGAAGATGGTCCAGAAGACTGCACAGAAATTTGTCCAGCTTGCATTTTTTCAAACCACTTTTTTACCACATCCAGTGGTAGGTTTACGGAATCTGCTATTTTTGAAAGCTCTTCTGCGCTTGGCTGTGCATTTAATGCATAATACGCTTTTAGGAGCGACAGAAGGTTCTTTAAAGGTGGCTGGCCAGGAGATAAGTTGTTCTCCCCGGTTTCTGATGGGACAGGGGACTCGGGTTTCTCAGCTTCTGTTCCACTGGGCTGGGGAAGCTGAGGAGGGCTTTTTGTTTCATAGTGCTTTAATTCTTGAAGTGCATTAAGATCTCCTGGACAGTCATCACAAAGAAGACAAGTGCTATCATTGGTCTCTCCTTCAAAGTTCTTATCTTTCTCAGACTTCACTGTGAGATCTTCCGGTAATTTCTCATTTTTGCAACTATTTGCAGGAACGGAGTTTTCTTTTTTTAGATTTTGTGGAACAACCTGAAGTTGACTTGGCTGCTCCAAGCTGTAGTTGATGATAATTTTGGTTGTCCCATCTTGGTCAACCAAAGGAAGACTGATAGCTGAAATGAGGGAATGGCCAGCTTGTTGTATAGATGCATTGTTGATTGTTTCTTGTTCTTTGGACGCAAGATTAGCATGATTGTTTTCTAGTACTTGCCTTATTACATTACCATCCACTGCCACTTTTAGTACATTTTGAATGTCACTTAAATTGATGCTTATGGGAGACACCAGACCTACTGTTGGTAGCACAACAGCTTGCACCACACCCTGAGGAGAACTGGTTGCCTGCAATGGGCTACCACCACTAAAAACCCCATTCTGCAAAGGGGTTGAACAATTAATTCCTGAAGCAACCACTATGGGCTTGAATTCATAATCCACAGGTTCAGTTTTAATTTGGTTAAGAGGAAGCTGCTCTTGCAAGGGTTTATTTTCTATCTTTTGTCGTATCTGTGGTCTTGCTGGGCTACCTGGTGATGCAGAAAGGGAAGGGGAGGAGCACTGAGACATCTTGAGCCCTGACCGGGCTCGACCATTCACGGGCATCAAACCAATACACTTCTTACTGCTTATGTGTGAACTGTATGAACCAGAATGAGAAAAACGTTTCTTGCAGTTTGGGCACTCATATGGCTTCTCTCCTAAAGATAAAAAAAAAGAAAGAAAATAAAAAAGGTATATGCAACAGTTTACCAGGTTACAGCGTAACTTCATCAAGCAATAATTACCAGAACAAACACATCATAATGACCTCTCAAAGAGTTCTAGAGAAAAAAAAAAAAATCTTATCTAGTGAATTGAACAGTAAGAGTGTAGCTCTGATCCAAGGCTCCTTTAACAAGTTTGTGATCCACTAGTAGATACAGGATGGAGCCCACATGATCATGTATTCCAGTATTTCTCTATTTGACAATTACAGATTTCATTGAACTCCACTGAAGTAGCACCACCACTAACTTCTAACTTCTTCTTATACAACATTTCTTATAAATTGGAACTTTTCTAATAAATTGTGTCCTGAGTCTACTTTAATATGACTAATCTTGAATGATGACAATTACAGCCAGAGGAGGAACACACAGATCTTATGTCCTGATTATTATCAATTAAAATTCTCTAGCAAGGCTTGTAACACACTAAATGATCTGCAAACATTGAAAAAAAGCCAGACAAGTGAAAAGGACTAGAAAGATGTTCCCATTTCTTCTGCGACAAGTCAAATTTTCCTTAATTGTAAGAGATTAAGTTGCAACTGTAAATCCTCTTGAGTTTTTCTACATATTCCCTGCACACAGCTGAAGGCTGCAGTCACTGCTTGCAGTGATCCAGAGGGAAAAAAATAAGGAAAACACTAGTATTTTAAACTTAGACTTGAGGCTGCTATTACATTCAAGTTGTAAAGAGCAGAAATGACAACATTAGTACTCAATTCAATGCTTGATTTATTTACCACTGTGGATTCGTAGGTGCTCCTTTAGGTGATGTTTATATTTAAAAGCTTTTCCACATTCAGTGCACTTGAATTTTCGATTACCACTGGACTGCGTCACATGTCTCTGTAGGAAAGAAGTCTTTATTATTGTACAGGACAGCATCTTGCAGAAACACCTTGTATTTCCCCATTGCAACAGAGAAAATGCAATACAAACCTGAACAGAATCAACCATAATTGTAAGAGACTGAAGGTGGTGTGGAAAAAGAAACAAATTACAAATCAGGTAAAAACTGAGACATAGATTTCTTCTGAAAAAATCTAGCACAGTAAAAACTAAAAAAACCAACAAACTGAAAATATAGTTGCCTCTTCTCCTAAATTCAGGTGAAGTTTACACTGACATGCTAGTAGGAAGTTCCAGGATGAATGCTAATTCTACTTGTGAAAGCAAAAACATCAGGAAAAACCCCAAGCCCACTACCCACAGAATATTTCATGCAGGACAGAGAAACATTAAAGTCTATAGAAGCCTGTTTAATCAATTGACTTGATTTCCCCATTTACATGCTTCCAGGGCTTACTGTTGGCCTTGGATTCTCCTATATAATGATGCCACAGGACCGCTCAAGAGCAGGTAGCTCAGTGACAATAAAGGTACTCTTGGTCACAATTAATTTGCAAAATAAATGTCAGAAACTAAACCAAAACAAAAATATGGAGGGGTTTCCCAAGTACACAACACCAAACCTCTAATCTCTTCACTATTTGCACTGAAGCTCTGTGATTATTTTTGTTAGACTTTGCCTTGTGAGAGCATTTACTGTTAAGTTCTAAATTGTTTTTTGACTTTATTGCTATACTAGTTTTAAAAAAAAGCAAAAGCTAAGACAGACATGTAAATATATGTAGTGTATATGTGACATGTATATGCAAGATCTGTAATTTTACAACAAAATGTATAAATCTATGAATGTGTATTTTTAAGGACAAAAATTACATGCACTTTAAAAGCTGAAGCAGCTTAATTACCAACATAAAATGGAGGAATTAGGAATTTTTCTGTTCAGACAACTTGTGTATTAAAAAAACCTCAGCAGCTCCTTTTTCAGTAGAGATGACTTGGCAAAAAGATACTCTACCACTATTGGGATGCAATGCAGATTTTTGGTAACTGGGGCAAGCATTTTCACAAACTCATGAGTAGAGCTGTTGATGGACTCTGGGGACAAACAGGATGCCCACCACCAACGGCAGGTGTGGGTCAGCTGCCTCTGGTGTGAAACCATGTGGGGAACTCCTACCCCTGGCTCTGGCCTGCTGCACTCAGCAGCACTGGGAGCAGATGCTCACCAGGTGCTGGGGCTCTTCCTGAGCACAGACACGACAACTAGGGGCTGAGAACTGTGCTGGAGAAGCAGGGATCGATCAAACACAGGATGATGACCCTGCCGTGAGGCATGCCTGCAAATCTGAAGAACCTGCGGCTCTGCAGGTTGCTGGATCAAAGTCTGAACTCTCTGCTATGAGATATGCTGTCCAAATTATCAATCCTTCCTGTTCTACTCCCTGTCCTCCTTTAACAGAAGATAAATTGAAATAAGATAATCTAAATTACTTCCACATACTCTAATTCAACAGCTCCCTTGGGATGAGCATTTGGTTAAGCTGCAGATTTTACCTTTCAGCAGATACTGCTCCCACCTTGCTCAGGGTGGGCTGCTTCCTGCCTCCCCCTGGGCTCTGCAGTGAGGTCTCCACTCTCACTTACCCCGATTAGCACCTGACCCTCGTTCCCAGGTTTGTCAGCTGTCTTTTGCTAGTTTGCATGGCTTTTCAGCTCTGTTTAACTAAGTCCCTTGAAGATGGTGTTCTAGAAGATTGTGGCTGACTCACTACATTTCACTTTAATGATCCAACTGCACTGAGTCTAGAGGACCGTGTCAGGATTTACTTAAGCCTGCTGAGAATCAGCTACTACCATTTGACTTGAGATTATACAACCTAACAGATCTCAGGATATATACAGTTACTGCAGGTCCTGGACTACATAAATATTCATACTAAATATCAGTGTATGTATTCAATCTGTCAGAAATGTTTCTGCTCCAGTCTTTAAAGATCTAACGTTCTATTTCTAGGGCACGAAAGTCCACACTCCACTTACCAAATTTTTAATGAGTTTCCCTGTTTTCCTGGTCATAGCTGTAAGGTGCTTTAAGCTTTCCTGTTAGGGAGTGTTTCCAAATCTATTTTGCCTTAGCTTCTTATATTTGTAACTCTCTGTTCAGCTTTCTTGCTGTCTCTAGTAATACTGCTTTATAAATCTGGGACTTCCACAGAATTACTTTGAAGTATCTTCTTTAAAAGTAACTAAGAAATCGTAACACTTAAGTACCACCTGTAATTCTTTCACCTTCATTTTCTCAGATTCAAATGGTTTTCCCCATTTCAGCACTGTTAAAGCCACATTAGTTTGTGCCTGTGATATGTGACATATTTCTAATATAGTGTACATAATTGTTGTTTTCTTCTCATTAAAGAATTAACTGCAACATTCAAAGAATATTCTGCACTCCTTCAAGGACTGAAAGAAGAAACATCAGCATTAAAGTCTGTAACTAGCCACTAATACATCCCTGCATCAAATGCTTATTGTGCTTAGGACTGAAGCCCACCCCTCTCACATCAGAGAACAAAACTAATTAATGAGAATCCTCGAAAGTTAATTGGAAGACAGAAATTACAGGTATATCAGGGGTTTTTCACAGATGGTTTAACCACTGTCTCCAAGAACTGCCATTTCTCAGCAGTGTGCATGACACTGTGAAATTTTGAAAGACTCCCTATAGGTGCTTCATAAATTGACAAGAAAAAAATTAAAACAAATATCAAAAGCACTTTTTCACACTTCAACATTTCTTTTGGTGCTTCACCAAAAGGCAGACGTGTGAAGGCAGACAGCACATATGCAGCATCACCTCCTACCAACTCTTAGTGGTGTAGGAGCAGCCAAGGGAGCCATGAGGGGCATGGCAAGGAGGGAGGGATGAAGGAGAAGGTGCAGGATGGCTCTCAGCTCTCTGTTGGAGGAGGAGTAGAAGTTTTGCACATCTTCCCCTGGCCCAGAAGGAGGCCCAGTGTGCAGGCACCCCTTCCACTGCCTTCACTACGCTAGATTTTATCTTTGCTTATTGCTTCTTTGTACAAAACAATTACAAAATTGTCACATGATGGACATTACCCAGCTGACAAAGTTATCCAAATAATCTATGGTCAGGTGAAGTTCTTAAAGACATCAAGTTTTAAACATGCAGCTGTTTAAGATCCACAGCCAGGAGGTCTATACTTTACTAAGGACAAAAGTTCATTTTCCATTAAACAAATGATGTAATCATGTATATGCAGCCAATGTTGAAGACATGACAACTTTGTGATAATAACATAAACAAATAAGTATTTCAAATTTGCCAAGTATCTAAACTACTGTAGTTTTAATTCTGGCTATGGCTTGAGAGAAAAGAAGGCACCCAAACAGGTGTAATGCTGAGTTCCACATACTTCATAGATACAACATTAATCAAATACAGCTGTGCCTTCAAAAGTATAAATCCATTAAAATATATCTGCAGGAATACAATTTAAGCTTCCCCTTTTAGCAATTCTTCTAAGAGTGTTTGCTCACTTGTTTTTTTTTATTTTTTCATTCAAACTACATGCAAGTATGGAAAAGGCTTCTATCTCCCCCAAATACTTCATTCTTCTAGTTTTAGGCTTGTAACTGAAAAGGCTGAAAACAAATGTGGTAGCCCACAAAAAAAAGCATTATAAATAGCATTCACAGATTTTATAGTTAGAAATATAAGATGTATATAAGATGAAAGTATCTTTTAAAGTGCAAGCTGAGCCAAAAAGGAAGCGAAAAAGAAATTAATTGTTCATGGGAAGCATATTTGACTAAAAAAGAACTGCCACACCAGAATACGCTGGTGAGGTTATTCAAAGCTTGTGAGACAATAAAATCCTTGCAGCAGGATGGCCAATACTTCTCGTACTGATTTAATTGACCTGTGAATGTGAACACTCAGGTATAAAAATGTGTAACAAATTTTTAAGCCTGTTAAATTTTTGGACTTGGTGATACTTTGTCAGATGTAGGTTAACAGCCAACGTGTAAAAAAGCATCTCCTTTACTCTGGTTTCCTTAAGTAAAGCACCTTCCTTTACTCTGGGCTACAGCCTGTTGGTTTGGTGCTACCAGAAATGTTGGAACTACCTTTACTTTTACATTCTGTTTTTCATCTCTCTGCTATAGTTGTCTCCTGTTTCATTTCTGGAGAGTATTAATCCTTCTAGTCTCTCTTCTGAAGGCAAGATCTCCAAGCCTCTTTAACTTGGTGGAAAATCTGTATGTTTTTTTCTCTGGATAATTCCTGACTGTTTCAATTGGTTCCTGAGCCTCAGAGTGCCTCCAATAAGCTATGGAAGCATGTGCTGGGGATGGATGATGGGACATTGTGGGGATAAAAAAGAAAAGAAAAAGAGGGACAGGAGAACAGAGTCTCAGGATCTTCTGTAGTGATCAGATGGTTAACTCATGGAAGACATTTCAGGGAACCATGCCCTCAGGACAGCCCATGAACCAGAGAAAACAAGCTCATAACTCTTTAGCCTTTCCTGTTGCTCCATTTAGTACTGAAACACCATATTTTATACACTAATTATTTGTGTATTGCCTTACAGCATGAATTGCATTTAAAAACTGTACCTCACAGTTCAAGCAACACAATGGTTTGTTTCTTAAGGGCAAAAATGCTACAGTTAATTGCGAATTACTCAAACAGAAGTTATGAGGAAAAAAAAGGAAGTGTTTCATTAAAGACTTGAAATCAGATTTGAGTCATAATTCTTATGCAATGGTAGCCAATGAACAGAAAAAAACAACAAATTACCTATAAATGCAATAAAGCACTTCCAAAAACAACCCTAGTGCCTAGATGAATGAAAACAGGAATTGGGATCTCAACCTTTGACAGCTACGGAAAAAGCATGACTTGAGCAGCAAGCTTGAGTGTGTGCTCTGGGACTGGACCATCAGCACACAGACAATCTGCTGTGAACAGCTTACTCGCTCTGTACATTTCTGCCCACGGAACAAATCACAGCGTTGCTACTGAGAACAATAACCCTCAACTCAGCCGCCACTTACAGGATCTCTTCCTGATTTGTGTGATGTCATGTGGCGGTCGAGCTGCGTTCTGTACGCAAACGTGTAACTGCACAAGGAGCAACTGAAGTTATCTTCATTTTTTTCATGGCGGTATTTGATGTGTTCCTTCAGAGAGGTAAAACGCTTGTACCCTCGATCGCAGTACGGGCAGGTGAGCAGTTGGGAAAATGCGTCGGGTGTTCCTACACAGGAGAAACAATGCACCAGATTTAAATAAACACAAGTTCCAAACCTACTACCAGCAACACACAGGCTTACATTTACACCTATTACTGTAAGAAAACATGCAGCTGCTGGAAGCTCCATTTGTTTTAGAGAAGGACTAGTGATAATTTAGATTTTCCCACAGCTATTATGCAACTCCCCGCACTACGGTATGGTTGGCTCAATGTACATTGGAGAGAGTCAGCACAATATGCTGATAGGACAAGGGGGAATGGTTTTAAACCAAAAGACTGTAGATGGAGACTAGACAGAAGGAAGAAATTTTTCATGGTGAGGGTGGTAAAATACTTCAACAGGTTGCCTAGAGGGGTGGTAGATGTCCCGTATCTGGAAACATTCAAGACCAGGCTGGACAAAGTTCTGAGCAACCCGATAAAGTTGAAGATGTCCCTGCTCATTTCAGGGGGGTTGGACTGACCTTTAAAGGCCCTGTCCAACCCAAACCATTTTATGATTCGCAGGTATGTATGTATTAGTAGGACATACTCTCTGCAGGACAGAAAGTAGAGAGATCAAATGGGAGGCCATATATACATGAGTCTAATGTGATCTATGGAATCTATTTTGCTGGCTTTCATAAAGTTCTTCTGTATTAGTACAGGGAAAAGTGAAACCAGATTGAAGCTAAATGTTAATTTCACAAGTCTATTTCAAAAGTCACCATTTATGAATGGTGACTCCATCCCTTCTTATCAGCATATGTTTAGCCCTCCACATAGTAACTCATTCTATCCTTGAAAAATTAATTTTTAAAGGACTGACAAAAATATTTCTTTATAAATTGATGACTGTACGTTCAAATAAATGTAGGGCTTGCTGTATTTGATCAAACCATCAATTTATAGGTGTGATATCCTCCAATGACCATGCTACTCTTCCATGCTTCAAGACAAACAGGAAGCAAATGTTGCAAAGATGCACCTACGCACTGAGCTGAGCATGAGAAAGTTGGAAGGTCTTTACTGATTAACATTTTATGCTCTGACGCTCATGGGGCACATTTGTACACACTGTCATTTCAAGTTGCAGAACTGTAAGAATTATTAATACTCATAAAATGAACCAGTAATTTAGAAAGTACTTCTGAATTATTTACCTTCATGGCCTCTTCCAGCAGTTATCACCAGAGATTGATTATATGTTCTATGAAGTAGCAATTCATTCTATTTGTGTGGAATTTACTAACTTTATTTTTACTGAATGTGCCACTGTTCTTGCAACAGTGAAAAGCAATCAGACCACTTTTCCTTATTACTAAAAATCACCACTTTTTCATAAAGGTTCTTTTACACTTGTTAGAATAACAATCGAGATAACCTCTGCTCACAGGGATTTTCTATTGTTCTATCCATTTCTGCTTTTCCTAGTTTAGCTGAGTTATCCAAAAACAAAGCCATCCTCACATATGTAGACCAAGTATACTTCCTTTCAATTCTCTTTTCACCATCTATAATTCAACTCATCTGACACAATACTCCATTTCAGCACAGATACAACTCAGTAGAAATGTTAGAAGCACATTAACTTAAATTCTATTTCCATTGGAGGAAATGGAGAAATGAAAACAGTTTCCCAAAGTCACTAAAAACACTGATTCTGTCGCTTCTCTTGTCCACCTTCTCAGTTTGGAAGCATGCATCTTTACCAAGTGTCACTATATTTTCAGCATTTTCTGTTCCAAAATGATTAAAACACTAAACACTATTATTCAGCATTGTGATCTTCACAATACTTCTCTGTGAAGTTACTGGGATAGGTCCAACTTAAATGATTAATACAAATGTGTATTTTTAATGATTACATGGAAATCATATGGCAAGTCTGTAAAACTGACTTGACAATATGAGCCACTGCAGCCACATGTTAAAATCTTAAATTAATGAATTTACTTTTTAAAGTAAAATCTCTAATAGCATAAAATCTCTGGAGGAGCAGAACAAAAAGGTTATCTTTACTTCTTTCACTGCTCTCCCTTAGACTCCAGTACAGTACTACAGCTACAATGACATTTATCTGTTCAGTTATATACATTTTTGTAAATGACTAGAACGCAACTCCTAACCATTTATGTAGAATGTTACTTTTTCTTGAAAAATCATAAATACTCCAATTGTCACAAGCTATCTAAGCTGAATACTTAAGAAAACACAGAGAATGCAAAACCAATCTCAACAGCATTCGCCTTCAAATAATTCATGATGAAGAAATGAACAAAGTGTAACTTCTCATCTCACTCAGAACACCTTAAGCATGAAACTTCCTCAGAGAAAAAACCGTACCTACTTAAAAATAACAACAGGTCATTATTTTTTCACATAAACATTTTTGTATGAACAATGCTGCTTTTTCCTCCGCTGCTGTCTTTTCAGGAAAAAACCCAAAGGCCTGTCATAGACTAGCTACCCAATGAAAGAAATTCTATCTAATAGATCCTTTTGGGAGCTTTGTTTAGAAATATATAAAAGGAAAGAAACATGTTATAATTCTTCTTAAGTTATTCTTATATAAAATGGTACTATGTTGCTTTACTTCTATTATATTTAATAAATGTCTGCTCTCTTCTTTCATATAATGATGAATGGATTTATGAAAGCTTGAATTTTTCTTTCCAATGACTTGAGGTTATCATTTAGGTACTCATACAACTGAATCCCAGTGCATGTCTTGTTTCACAAAATCAAGTGGCAATTTTTTTTGCATGATGATCCTATCCTCTTATAATTATTTAACTAAGGGTTTTTTCCCCTATAGTTACATGTATATGCACTGCTGTCTTGTTAAGTACAGCAGAAGTTTTGGGTCGAATAGTGATTTTATAAGAAACAACTGATTTTATAAGAACTGAACTGGTGACATATTTACCATTTTCATCCTGACCACTAGCTTCTGGCGTGCCTTGTCTCTGGTCCTCCTCAGGTGCTTCAGGGTAGATAACAGCTGTATCTTCTTGTTGAAGGAATTCTTCAACATTAGGGTCATGGTTTTGCTCATTTTCTGCATCAGAATCACATTCATCTTCTTTTACTAAGCGTGAAAAACAAGCCACAAGACATAAAATTAAGTTTAAAAAGAACATAACTGAGATTCAGTAATTCACATTGCTAAATCTCCCTCTAACTAAGGATTTAAAAACTCTTTACAGATACTAGCATAGGTCAAGCCCTTTAAGATGCCAGATTATGCCATGTTTTAAAAGAATTGGCAGCATAATTATATTTAAAAACTTGACTAAACACATTTTGTCCCTTTAATTCAGTGCATTTTTATCATTTTGGATTTAGCTGTTATTCTCAATTTCCCTAAAAATCTTAAATGCAACATTAATTATGATTTAGGTCTTGTAGTTGGAAGGCCAGTTTACCATCTTGGCTCCTGTGTTTGCAAAAGTACATTTGTTTCCTTCAAGACACAATTTTTAATGTTATTTATAACTGTTCATTAGCACAAACTCAGAAGATATTTAAACTCAGTAACAAGCTGGCCAGGTAAATGCAGCAAACCTGAACTCTGACTGGCTTGTTCTCTGGTGTTGGAAATGGCTACCAAAAAGGCTTCAGATCTAGTTAACAACGTTCAACATTTTCCTGTTAAAAACTTTGGAGAAAAACCCAATGAACAACTGTATTACAAAATTAGCAAATAGTAAGTATTTTACTTAATGCTTGTATGATGAATATTTGATACCAAGTACTTGCCTAAATACATTGTTCAGAGTTTATTTTTACCATGGTGGAACATTCTGTGAAAGCTCTGCCTGCAGCACCCTAAATCATGACAGATATTCTCCACTATTAATGTGAGGTATATTTTTAATAGGAAAGAGAGGTTTTATGATTCATCTCTCAGTGTGAAGTCACATACTCAATTTACAATTTGACACAATCTTTTTATGCAATGAGGCAGTCTCTCACATGTAGACTGTAATGCAATGAATAATGCAACTCTCCATACCTTCGTGGAGAGAACTGACTTTAGAGGAACTGAAAAGAATGTGTGAATCTATAGTTTAAAACATATCAGTGTTTAGATGTCGGTTTGCTTTTAAATAAGACTTACTCTGGTATTACCTACTTATCTAGTAAGGGCATTAAATAAATTTAAAAAAAACTTTTAAAAAGTTGGATGGGATATATATTACTCTTCTGTCAAGCAGAGAAACAGAAAAAATAACAAACCATCTGTTTTTATTTGAGACTGCAACTGAAGTACGCATTTCATTTTGCCTTCTGTGTAATAAGTCCAAACAGAGGAGTCGATAATAAAATACGGTATTAGCTTAAGCTTATTTTTGTATATTTCTTCATGGTTTAAAACACTACCTGTTGACACATACACCTACATATAAGATCATTGCTACTCCTTGTTTTGCCCTTTGGAGATGCGGTGCTGCCGATGCTCTGTGGTCAGCCCTGGCGAGGGAGGGCTGCTCTTTGTCACTGGTCACCTACACCTCTGGACCCTGGCCACCAAAAGGTGTCCTGACTATTTTCCTCAGCAAAAACACTGTTTACAGTGTAAGACCTCTAGCGTGGAAAAGCAAAGCAATTTTATAAAGAGAGGTGGGAGAATTCCAAAGATTTCGGAATGATACTCACTTAACCAAAATTCAATAGTACTTTATGAATAAGGGACTCAGATTAACAAAGAAATACCTGTACATCCAATTTCATCTGTCTGAGCTTCAGGCCCCAGGATTTCCTTCCTTTCTTTTCCAGCTGAAATAGCACATTTCACAAAAAGAATGAATATTTAAAGAAAACCCCACAAAACAACAACAACAAAAGCCACATGCACACCAATGACTTGATATATTTGAGTTATTTCTTCAGCAATGCTTTCCATTTCTGTATTGTTTAGAAGAAGTGCGTTTAAACACAATATTCTTTCAAAAATATGGATGGCACATTATTTCAGCAGTGTGTGATCAGTTGAACCACAAAGATATTTCATACTTAAGGAAACCAAACCTTAAAAGGAAGCAATACTCAACAATGACCATTATGTAAAGAGAGGTAGAGACACGGACAATGTGTTTCACCAGCAAATAGAGAATCAGCTACTTAAATGATCCCATCTACAAATGCAGCCATCTGATACACTGGAATATTATTTCCAGAAATCAGAGCATCATAAAACAAATGCAGTTATGTTATTTTCTCCAATTAGCGGTTTTCAGAAATGATTGATAATTTGCTGGTAATGTCTCCAAACAGCAACCTAATGTGTTCTCTTTCTTGCAAATCATCTGGAAACCACTTAAGGCTGTGATTGCTTAAAACAAAAAAAAAGATTTTAAACACGTGCTCCCCCTTCAGAAGAACTGTGCACTACAGAGACGCTTCACGTATCGATTCCAATACTCAGTGTGAGTCTGCAGAACCAGCGCTGCGGAGCCAACCTGCTGCTCCAGCTCTGCCAGTTCTGCTGAGCTGCAGCCTTCAAGGATGCAGCATGGAGGTTTTAACTCACTACAGCTTGTTGGTTCAAATCAATAAACAGCCACGTTGTGCTTCATTCCGGTTCATTGGGTAGCACAGACTGGGAAGTTCCCACAGGAAAAGCCACTGCTAACATTTCTGTCAGTATCTGGCTTATGGCAGCAGTACACAGCAAAGCTATGTTGCTTGGTTTGCTCTTTATCAGTAGTATGCTATGCTAATATAAGTGAAACTAAAGCATTATTTCATAGTTTCATTATGGAAACCTTGGATGCTACAGACCTACACTGCAGAAACAGCGTTCTAGGTGATTCAGAAGGTTAGAGCACACAGCTGCTCTGATCTGAAACGGCAATTGTTATACTTCTATTTACCTTGCTTCACTCTACTTCAGTGCAGTAAAAAATCCTTTAGGTTGGCAAGTCAAAAGCCCAGAACACACCAGCTTTTTAATTACAGGAGAAGCCAATTTCTCCTTTATGTGGAAGATGATAAATCCTAGGAGAACTTTAACTTCTCAAATAGTATCAGCTTCCTCAAAGGAAAAGCTTGTTAATTCTGCCAACTTTGACCAAAGCCCACAGACACAATGTATCTGCAAATAGTGACAATTTAAACACATTTCTTGCTTTAAACAAGAAATGTGTTTAAAAAGAAACTGCAACTCTTAAATCTTACTTTAATTTCAATTGACATCTTAAAAATAAACCCCAAAACCCCCAACAAACTCAAACAGCCTGTATTTTATTGGTCAATACTGGGATGTGAACTAATTACATCTTTGGCTCTTGGTACCAGACGTGGTTCAGAATTTGTAAGATGGATGACTGGATGCAATGCAAATTTAAACCCAAAATTTAAATTCTTAAAATCAAACATGATGCAAAGCCACCATTTTCCTTTAAAGAGGCTTTGTGATCTTTCTCCATTATGAAATAGGGTCTACAGAAGGGGGGGAATATCAGTAAATTATTACTCTGGAAATTTAAATTATATTGTCTCCAGTAAATTCCACTGGCTTCAGTACAAATAAAAGTTATGCTTCACAAAGGAATGTCAGGTAATTTATGGCATCACAGATTAATCTCTGTGAAGTTAAACCCCCTCTCAATTCTAATAATCATAACCTATGTTTGTTATTGTCTCTTCCCAATAGCTAAAAGTAGGGTATAAAACAGGGAAAAACCCCTTTCCACAGGGAAATGCTGTAGGAATAATTAATAATTTGAAAACTATTAAGTAGATCTCATCTTTATAGCTATTTATGGTCCACAAGGAAAGGCAATGCTGCAATCATTCCCTCAGAAGCCCAGTTATCACACAACTGGGAAGCAACAGAATGGGATGTGATGATGGGGGAACAGATCTTAAGACACTGTTCCACCAAGCAGAAGTCATAGCTCTGAGTTCCAGAGGAAATTCAAGCTACCTGCTAAATGACAGCTTAAACAGAGGTCTCCACAAATAGCATCTAGGTCACGAACATCCATCCTGGTATTACAGCTGGACATACCAGATAGCTGTAAAACAGGTTCTTGGACTTCCACATCTCATCACTGCTTATGAGCTACTGCTTAGAGACACAGTGGGGCTTCCCAGGGTTAAATGCTGATGGTTTTCAGATGACAGGGAACAGTGTTAACTAGCAGCAAACAAGCCTGACAACTACTGACATTGGGTGACAGTAAAGATCTCTGCATGGCTAAGATAACTGATCAAATTGAAACCACTAGCAAAGGGGGAATTTTGGCTGTAGGCAGAAAGACAAACTTCACTGAAATTTCCACTACAGTCTTTATCTGCAGAGAAGGGAATAAATTCCAAAGCCCGTCAAGAAAGTTTCTAATTTAAATTCTTCAGAGCTAATTTTCTGATATTCATGTAGTAAGCATTATTACAGCTTGCAGTATTGACTGGTTGTCTGCTTTTCGATCAAAAAGATGCCACAAGACACACCAGAACACTCTTTTGAGCATATAGGCTCAACCTAAAATTTGATGACTTAAAGGCATTTCTGAATTGCACAAAAAGCTTAAACATAAAATATATTTATATCTTTTCCAAAGGTATCTTAGTTCCAGTCCTGAGACCTCCAGGTTTGCTAAATACTTACAGTACATAATAATGCTCTTTTAAGAGCATTAATACAGTAAGTTTAACTCCTGCTTTTTTTTCTTTTCTTCTTTTAATTGTAGCATAGGCTCTACTTCTAACTAAAGCAAAGAAAAATCGTATTAGGGAATCATTGCACACATGAATGCTGGCACACTGTCAACAACTTGCACAGGATACACGTGGTTCACTTTTTTAAACCCGTAGGACTGTTTCAGTTAAACCTCTTGAGAAACACACCTTACATTTAGAACACCTGTTCCTAGGGTCTTTAAGAAATTCAGTTAGAATGACTGGAAACGGAAGGAAACTAATCTGATAAAGAAATGTCACGTGTGTTGTTTCTATTCTTGGCAATTCCTGAACAGAATAAATATGCAAAAAACTCATTCTGTCAAGTTCAGCTAAACCCAGAACTACTGAGTACTACTTTACTGATGAAACACAACTTACTAAAAATGCTGTAGAGTACGTTTTCTAAAGATACTCACCAGTCTCAAAGATGGTTGCACACCATCTACCCCAGTACCTTTCCCTGTATGAGAGAGATCATGTATACAGTACCTCTCTCTTCATATTTCTAACAGGCAACCGAGACCAATGATGTGATTTTCAGCTCGTTCCTTTCCTTCTAGGAAAGCTATCGAAAGAGTAAACAGTACTCTACTCTAGCAAATCAAAGCTCCGTAAAACCTAATGTAGCCTTCACTTTTCTCGTGTAGTCAGAAATGTCAACAATTTATTTAAAAAACCCTTATTATCAAATGAAGAAACCCCTCCAGACTCCTACAAAAGAGGCTTCAGAATACATAATTTTTACAGAGGAAATTTGTGGTTGTTGAGCAAGCCTGTATGGCAATTGTTTAATCTTTTGTCTGGCTACCAATGAAATTCTGTCTTCATTAGCAAACTCCAAAGCAGAGAAATATTGCCTACACTGCAAATCTACAACAACAGTAGAATTGAAAATTAAACAGAATTTAGAATTTTAGAAAACAAATTTTTAAAGATTAAAAATGTTACATTTAACATAAGGAGTCAAAACAGATGCCATCACATGTCTAGAGTCCTGAAAACGCCCAGAAAGTTGCCCGAGGTGCTGTGTGATGGGTACATCTCAGAACACATCCAGTCCAAGAGGCCTTGGCCTTGACCCCAGATGTCTGGGAGTCAGTGCTCTTCTTCCCTCCCCTTTTCAGGTTTCTTACACCTGTGCTTGAAGGGTTCAAGCCTACACAGAGCCCACTTTAATGTAACCTCAATGTCTAATAGACACAGCCTGTAGGAGAGCAAAGATATTAGTGGAAAACTAAGAAAATTACCTACCTAATAATTCAGCTCCAAAATACTCATTTCCCAGCACAGCATACCTTGGCAATAGCAGCTATGTAAAAACAGGCTGAGCTGATGCTATTCTTTGAACCCTCAGCTGCTCTCTCTCAGCTGGACTGCAGTTAGGGACCATATGACTGCTTTCCGTTTATTTCTATGTGAGGTCATGCACCGTGTATTAAACCACCAGTGTTAAAAGGTGGATGCTAGGAACTGTGGCTGGAGTTCAGATACAAACAGGGATATGCTGGAAAACATTCTGTATCTTTCAGGGCATTAAGGCCAAATTCCACAAAAAATTTCACTAATTTATGTATTTATCCCAATTTGGCTCAAAAGTAAGCATGCTGTGTCATATTATGAAACTCAGTATCTGATTCCACAGTAAAAAAAGGCCCATTTCCTGTCTGCTTAAAATTTTCAACTTCTAAACCTGCTGCATAATATGTGCGACATTTACGTCCTTCCAGCGTTTTCAAAATAATGATTCATTACGACTCACATAGCCAATTCTAAAACTAATAATCTAAAAATTATTTTTCTGCCTGTGTTTTACAAGGAAAAAGAGAGAAATTAACATCTGATTTTTTAAAAATGTTTTTTGTTTACTGCTTAATCTCCAAGCTGAGCCAATCCTGAACCTTACAAGGAACTCTGGCAGAGTCCTGCCAGGCAAAGACTTGAAAAAGCCAAGATCAAGTAACTAGCCTCTAATCAGCTTTTGGAATGCTGCATCTACAGATTGGAAGCTTCTGTTAAACAATGCCAATGGAATTAATCCACCTCTGAATCTGCTTCAAATAATAAATGAAGAACATGAAGTATGGTATAATAAATATGTTAGAAAACCTCTTTTTTAATTATGAATATTACATGTTATATCAGTAATAAAGGGACCAAAAAAAATTTCTATTGAATTGTCATTTTAGAAAACTTTCTTTATACAGTATCATCAGTGGAAATGAACATACCTTCATCTTCCCAGCAACTGTTTGTACTCCCTTCTCTTTCACTGTTTTCTGGTAATACTATATGGTCTGTTGGCAAGTCATCTTCTGGCACACTAGCATCACAGTCTGCTGCATCCGTTACACTTTCCTCTTCCACTATATGCAATTTATCTTCATCATCTGAATCTGAGTTTGCTTCTACCACATTGTTATAATTGGTGACTGTGGAGAGACAAAAACAAAACACTGATCAATATACTCCTAACTGACAGCATGGAGGTCCAAAGCTTTCAGTGCTCTGGCCAGGTGCTATACATGGGGCATCTCTGTGGGGTCCCATTATTACTGCTTCCTGCCCCATGGGGATGGCAGTGCCTTGTGAGCAACTTGGCCATAATGTTGGCACACGAGGAGACACCCAACAGCTCCTAGGCTCCCACCACTGCTGGGAATCACAGTACCTCTCACCGTGCACACCCAACATAAGGCTGCACAAGAGAAGGCAGCAGACAACTCCCCAGTTGGAGCCACAGTGGAGCAACAGAATTCCAGCTGGATCACTCCACTTTGGATGCCAGCACTGCCGTATGTCTCACGTACGACTATTATGGCACTGAAGACCCCGTGGCCCCAGGCCGAGCCCCCTTCAGAGAAGGCAGCCCAGCCGCTCTCGGGGTCCCACGGAGCCAGCCCTTGCCTGCAGGCACACGCTGTGTGCTCACCCAGCCCAGCTTCCCACCGCCTCCTCCTGTAACCAATGCCACCCCACGCTCCGGCTACGGGAATCAGGGAGAAGCAAGCCGGAACAATACTGAGATTTAATTCAGAATGGCTTAAGTGCTCCCAATCCAAGCTAAAATGTCCTTGTAGTTACACCCATTGAAGACTCAGCAGGATGAATGTGAAAGGAAAAATCACAGACATCACTTAGACAGGGAATCTCACATGACATTTGCCCAGTTACCATGAAAAGATAACAACTCTACTTTCTTAGCCTGGAGAACCTATTGCAGCAGTCTTTGGACAAAGGATCACGTGACAACATATATGCTTCTGTCATATGGGAGCAGATTATTGTTAAAATAGTCTTCATTTGTAAGCACAAAAGATCAGTTACGGTCATTTCAACTTAAAATGTAAGGAAATGTAAGTAAACTGTTGAGAAAAAATTACTTCCACAGTCTGTTTAAATGTCTTGTTACTCACATTGAAGTTAAACTATGAAACATATCTACATGGGTATTATTTCTTCACTGCCAACTTTGAACTTCTTACTAAAATGCTCCAAAATACAGTCTAAGAAAGAAAATAAATTTATAGACAGATAAACCAACAAGACTTGACTGCAGCACTCCTTCAGTGGTTATCAGAATTATACCTGGGAGGCACATAATCATGGTACTTTATGATACCTGCAACCTGTCACTGTTAGTTCACAAGAAGCCAGACTGATTCTTTCATGTGAAATACTGCCTGTTAAGGTAGATAAATAGCAAACCAGATCCTGCTCTTCTGAAGTTAGCTTTTTTTAAAAAAAGTAGGTATTTTAGTCATTTAAAAATGCATGTCATCAGGAAAACTGAGTAACATTATGAACAGATAGGCTACTATCTCATTTCCTTCCAATTCAGGAGAAAAATGCCTCATCTGAAACATGCATGAGAATGACAAAAGAGCCTTTCGAATTTAAAACAATCATTCAGTGTTTCCATATTTTACATAAGGCTATTTGAAAAATGTAGTAACTCCCCACTATTCATGGTATTGACATTTTCTAAAACAGCGAATTTAGGCAAATTGCCTAAAAACTAGTATCTGGTCCATTTCAATTGATATTCACTTAATATCCTGTAACTGATTTTGCAAAGTAAAATAGCTACTGTAAGTGATGCTATAATACTGTGTGATATAGAAGACATACATGTATTCCCTCACAAAAGCAGAAGAGATTTATGAATTTATTCTCCTGAGAAATGGTAAATGCAACTATAAAAAAGTGTGAGAAGAGACATAAAATGGGAGAAACTGGAAAATAATTTTAGCCTTTTCTCTTTACTGGGTTTTACTCTGAAGTTTAGATGTAGAGGATTATTAATATAAAATAGTAACATATTTACATTTGCCACATATAAAGGAGAACATTAAAAGCAGGGATCAAAATTATAGGGATAAGTTCAGATGTAGATAATGAATAATTGATTTTTTAAAAATAAATTTCCTGTTTAGTTTAGGAAATCAAGTGGCATTCCTTATACTAGATTTAGAGTGGTTTTATGGAAAACAAAAACATAATCAGTTTGTCTTCAAGAATTACACTTGTGCAGAAAAAGATGTTTCTTCTTTTCTCATCAAATATATTACAGATATAATCTATTTGCTATGGCTCTCTTCACATTGAAACACTTCCATACATCCTCACTATACTCGAGTGCCAACTCTGCAAAAGTTAAAACCTCCTCCTTCCTCATAAAAAGCAAGGAAAAAATGGGATTTCAGTTTCTTCCATTAAAAATCAGTTGTCAACAAGGCAAGACAATAAAGCAAACAAGAAATCTGGCTCTCACATTTCTTTTTTCCTCTCTCAAAAAAGCTTTGAGGAAAATAAATCTGCCAAAGCTGCATCTAAAAGGCCTCGGCACATCTGGGATGGAGAGGCAACCCACCACCAAACACAGGAGAAAGTTGAGCACTTAAAATGATGGAACCGCTCATATACTAACACATAACTTAAACTAAATGATTACATGCTGCTTTCCTTCTGCAGTATCCTTGCCTCATCCAGTGCAGTGATAGCAAACACAAAGGGAATGCTCAGTTTTATGGCATGAACTGAGTATTTGTAGCATTCTGCCTCATTTGTTTAGATTACAAAGTGATGGCTCATACTTCTTATTCCCTTCAGCCAACAGTGTTCCCAAAGCTTCCCTTATAGGATGTTTGCCAGAATGGGATTCCTTATTATATATTATAATGTATTGCATATGCTTATATGCAATATATTGTAACTATATATTGTATAATTACATGATTATATATTTTATATTATATATAATTTCCTTACATGGTATTCAGCAGGAATGCTTCAAAACATATAATTAACTGAACTGTAGTAGGGTGATGCTATCTCCATTTTGCAGATTAGAACCTGGCTGCTTAAAACCCAGAAAAGTCTTCTGGAAATCCTGGCATTGCCACGTCAGTGCAGGGCACTTCAGGCTGTACTTTTCAGAGGACTTTGCATTTATACATTTTATAGATCCAAAGCACACTTGTGTTCATTCCAAATGCAGCTGTGCCCAGAGCCCAGGTACCTTGGCCCATGTGCCACAGCAATTAGAAACATAGAGATCACCTCTAAATAAGTGACCTCCCAGAATCACATAAAACCTCTTTCAAAATGAGAAAGTAAAATCTAGTCATTCTGTGGCGCTTTCAAACGCCCTGGAGAGAGTGCTTTTGATTCCTGCAGCCCTCTACTTAAATTACTATGCTTTCCAGCAATTAAGGCAAGGGTTCTGGAGGCAACAGCTTCCTTTAATAAACACCCCTGATTCATTCTCTGGGCACCATTCCTCCTGTGAAAAAATTATGTGATCACATAATTAAAGATCTTATCGTTATGCATACATGCAAGGGACAAATTAAAACAGTTTGAACAATCTTCATTTCGACATTTTCCACCTTTTTTTGAATGCTCAGCTTTCAAAGTCAAGTGTTTGATTTCAAAGAATGTATTAACATTCTTTAATGAAAACAGTTAAAAAAAACAACCAAACCCTGTAATTTACTGTATTTTTAGCTAATTAAAATTAAAATCAAAATCCCATTACATGATACCATACTGATACCTTTGTGGCTGCAAATCTTAGCTTTAGCAATGTAGATTTGCTCCTGGTGCCCTATGAGACTAATGGGTGGCAGTAGGAAGCTGCTGCCTCCATTTGCTCAGACAGGTTTTGGCTCCATGTTTCACAGAAACTGTGGCATTTAGCATTCAATTCCAGAGGTAATCATCCTCCCTCTCTCCTTTCTTCAGCTCAGTTCTAGAGCCAGATTTAGACCTTCCCTATCTGTACATAATTTTGTGTGTTTTCTCCTCTCATCCTTGATGTTTCCTCAGAATAGTCACCACTGAAAGAAGAAGACAACAAGCTCGCAAGCCTTGCTTGATGCCTGGCGCCACAGTAGCTGCTCAAGTTGGGAGGACTAAATTTCATTAAACCTTTTTGGATAAAGATTGAAGTATACTCAATACAAAAGCAATATGTAGAGACAACTGCTTACAATCTCTGAGAGAAATTCAATTGACTATACATAAATGATGACTTCAAGGGGCTTCTAATTTGGCAAAATATTCCACGCAGAAAATAAAACACGTAAAACCTTGCCTGGAACAGTTACAGCTTCCCAGTTGAGTAGCTACAAGTATTTCAGACTTCAGAACTATTTACTTTTAGTTAATGTCATTTAAAAATAGTGACTAGCTAAATAAAACAATTCAGCCTGGATCACAGAAATCTGGCACCAACGGCAGCCAGTGTCTCCACGATGAGACATAGCTCTGTGAAACGCAAGGACAGTTAGAGAGGTTACGTCACCCTCGTCCACCACGGCTCCAGGGACAGCCATCAGCCACAGGGAACAAGCAGCAGAGCACTGAAGGGTGTCTTATCTTTAACTGTAAAAGCTACAGATCATGAACCAGTGGCTGTAAACCACTGAAGAGGTCACCAGACAAGTACATATGATGTATGACACACATAGGGGCCTGTTCTGTTCAATGTATAGTATGAAACCTTAGCAAAATTTTACATTATTAAAGTTTAATTATTAATTTCAGCTTTACTTTCACAGATTAATAGAAAGCCTCAACAAACGTATGACACCGAAGACTAAATATTTATTCAATAAAACCAATTTTTGTATCATTACTATGTAACATCTGAAATTATGAAATAGTAATTAAAAAATACATCTTATGAACTGTAATTACTTATTCTCCTCTTGATCACTTTCTTGATACAGTATCCTGATTCTTAAAGAATAAATGACTATCTGTAGTTGAAACTTTCCTTGCTCTAAGAACAAATGACTGCAAAATGACCTGCAGAAAATGAGCTTTGCTTTCTGGATTTTTACAGTCCTAAATGCAAAGCAGATGTATGACATTGCACAATTCTAATTAAAATGAAATCTGCTCAGATGGAAGTAGTGATTAAAGAGCTAAAATGGAGATACATATTATTTTGCTGGTTGAATACAGGTGGGAAACTATGATACATATGTGTAATCAAATCAAACATGATAGTTGAAAGGAAAAAATTGCTAGTTGTCTGATTTAAAACCAGTAAACCCAGGAAATTCAAGGAGAACACTAATATTGTGGTGATGAAAGACTATAGGATTTATTGTTTCCATAACATAATGGGTGAGTCCCCAAAAAGAGGGTTATCATTATTATTGCCACCTGGGTGGCAATAGAAGGAAAGCTTCTTAAAAAGCTGTCAGCAGGTACCTGCTCACCACTCCCCCATCCAGACTTGCCCTCAAATCATTAGATGACATGAAAGATGACATTCCCAACAAAAGGAATGACACAATCAAGTTGATCTCACTCAACAAGATAAAAACCTATGTGGTGGAATATGCATCAGAATAATTTGAGATCAGATGGCAAGAGGACAGAACTGCACTAAAAAGAGGACAGAATTCCACAGAAATAAAGCAAAATGCCTAGCACATAATACCAGGATCTGGAAGGCTGCTTCGAACCTGCTAAAACCTTTTGTTCAATACTTGACAACGGTCATTGTCTTTTATGTAGAACCTGGTCCAGCATTCTTACTAGCTGTCTTTTGTACACCCGTCCATACTTAATCCAAAAATCCTACCTACTTCCACTGAAAAAAACCCAATCCACAACTTTTAGGAATTGGTGAGTTAACACAAACACCCTTGAATTTTTTAAGATGTTTAACACGTAACCAACACATTTGAGTTGTGTGAGCTCTGCATCTCAACACTGAACTGCCTGGAGATGTAGAACAAGTGTGAGAGATTCTGATCTTTTAGAAATCCTACTTCTAAAAGCTCTTCCAAAAAAAATTGTGAGTGCTCATACATGAATATTCCTAGAAAGAAAGGTTTGATTCTACAAACTGGAACAATTCCTGTTCTCTCTGAAATTCATTCCTGGTTCACGGATTCCTGCTCTGACAGCCTACAATCATCTCTTGGAAACCACTTACTCTCTGTCAGCTCACCTGAAAATCTGCTCCTGTATATTATTTAGCTCTAGTCTAATATTTAAGCAAAATATATTGTGAAGTCTGAAACCTAGTCATTTAGTACTCAGTATTTTGTACTTAGATTTTAGGGTATACTGTTAATTTTGTTACTACTCCTGAATGAAATGCCATACTTTCGACTCTCCACTGGTAGAGCAGCGCAGTGTCTTTAGTAAAGCTAGACCTTTATGTTCTTTTCATATTTTTCCTTTCCGTTTAATACATAGACTTGACATGCAATAATATACACATAACCATGTCACCACCTGCAGCAGAAACACAAGAAAGAGCTTAAGAAAAAAGAAGGTATATGCTTATGCTTCTACTAAAATTCTCTGCTTGGAGTTTTCTGGCTTCTGGAATTCCTGCATGCTTGTGTTGCCTTCATACCTAAGAGCTTCATTTTCTGTGAATTTGTCTGCTTACTTCTTGAATTCATGAAAGTTTTGGCATCCACATTTAGTCTGAGGCAAGCAGTTTCACAGCTCTGTGCTGTGGGCAGAATAGGTTTTTAGCGTTGATTTTGAACCTGCTCTGCACCGCATTCAGTGGGTGTCCATTGAACTGCCCACCTCGTGTGCTCTGTGCTGCCCATGATTTTACACACGCCATTGCGCCGCCCTCCCCTACAACGCGAAGAGTCTTTCTTCGCTTGTTACTCATACAAGAGTTTTTCCACTGAGCATTTTTGCTGCACCTCTCTGGACCTTCTGTTCTGCTGTCTCACTGTATTAGCAGGGGCAGAGGTGACAATCTAGAACTGCACCCAATATTCATCTCGGATTAGAATGGCAGCACAAAAACACGCTGTTTTCTTCTCTATCCCTTTTCTAACAACACAGGCATATTTATAGGACTTTTCTTGACTTCCACAAATAATTAAGCTGGCATTTCTGAAGATTTATTATCTGTAAACCCAGAAGTGCCGTTCCTGAATGGTAACAATCAGCTCAGAACCCATCACAGGACGGTTCCTCAACATACCCTGCTTCACTTTTAGCCATCTAGGATTTTACCTGCCATACTACTGGCTTGATTATTTGGAAACACTGTCATTATTTCCCAAACAAGCAGAAGCAACCCTTAGTGAAAATATTTGCTACTTCATACTCATGTCACTGCCTCCATCAGGCAGCAGGGTTTCCTATAGCACTGGGATGGCCAGCAGCATTACAGAGGAGAGTGAAGGCAGCAAAAAACATTCCATTAGGTAGCCTGTTGAATTCAGTAAAAGTACACAATGAGATCTCATTACGTGCAAAGTATGTGGAAACTGTATTATACTCTCAATTAAATCGTTCAGGAACAAAAACCATGCCAGAGATTAGTTTCTGAAACAATCCATTTGAAATTTAATTTAAGAACATACTTGCAATTTTCAGAAAAATCACTCTGCTTTTAAGAACAGTATATGTGCTATGACTGTGGAGAGCAGAACTATATTTTATGTATAAAAGGTTGACTAGTGTTGATTTATACTTGTGTAGATACACACACTTGAGTGTGCTCACACAAAACCAGTGGAACTGGATTCAGTCCTTCCTCTGCCTGAAGGGATCAAACTTACATCTCCCACATGTGTTTATATAAATATATGAATAGCTGGAAAAACATAAGTCGAAATATTTACACGTACCAAGCACATTTCTGATAATTTTGTTTAACTAATAAAAATCGCTTTCAAAATGTTTTTACACCTCTTAACTGAATTCTAGTCAAATGCAGCTTGACACACACTTTGACTGAATATTCCAACACATTAAAACCCATAAAATTCAAGAATCTTAATAAGCACTCTGAGGTATATAAATCACTTCAATACACATGCACTGGATTATTTGGTCTTCAGGTCAACTCAGAGAAACACTGAATTTAAAATAAATGCTTTGCAAGCAAACTGCAGTCTAAAATGTGCTCTAAATGCTTCACCGAAAGGGAGACTGGATGTTTGGCTTGGCTTACCTGACACACATTAAAATCAATGATGTAAATAGAATTATTTTGCTTGTCAATTTTAAATCATCGTTTTAAAATCAATCAGCATTTGACACTAAAAAAAAAATCCCTGACCCTCGATGCTGATGGCAAAGTCTAATGATCTAAGTCAGACCCAGTTCCCCAGAACAAGGGTAATGGCTACAGCTCTGGCACTACACTCCGAGATGACATAAGTGATACTTGGAGCAAATCTGGCAAATATTCCAGTCTCAGTGAGAAAATTTTCTGTTGGTTGCCTTTGATCTTATCATTAGGTCACTTTCAGGTGACTTAGTCCTACATGCAAAATGACATTGGAACAGGACAGTTTGGTCGTGTACTATTTGGAAATGCAGGACATTTCAAGGCTTCCCAGTGGGGCAGACATGGTGGAAGTTTTGCCACCACTGGTGCCTCAGTGTTATTTGTTACAAACGTATAGATCTTAGAAGGGCAGGAAACTCCAAAAATCAACTCCAGTGCTCAGATGAGAATTTAACTGCATGTAGAACTGTCGTGAGTCCAGAGATGAGAAGCAAAGAGTACGCACAAACAAGCATTTACCGTGTTTAGCCTTGGTCCAAAAATAATCTTAAATACAGGAAACACATGTTTACGCATATATGCATACATATACATACTTACATACATATTTTCAGGTTTGATAGTCTAAAGTTAGATTTGGAAGTGAATACCTATATCATAATACAAAAACAGTCTGCTTTTGAAATATTTCTCTTATTAGGGCTCCTACAGAAAAGTAACTTGGATGTAATTTTCACCATGGTGCTTTGAGACTCTTCACTACTCTGCAGCTCTTCTGTGTTAAAAATGCAAGCTTTATAGCTTTGCAAAATGAAGTCTTTCAGTGACACAGAGGGACTTGCAATACTAAATTCTCTACTGGATTTGCAAATGATGGTCATTTATCTAATGAAAAAGCTAACTATTGTCCAAATAGTCCAAATATTCTCTCTTTATAGTCTCTGGATTGATGTAAATGCTACATGCAAATACAAAAATTCTCAGTGGCAGCATAATTTGAAAAATGGTATTGCTACAAGGTGCTTACAGGTTTGAAAATACTAAAAATGGTCCCATAAGAAAGAAATTAACCTTCAGAAACTAGACAGCCAAAGGCCTATGAGAAAATTAACTGTACCCTTTTTCTGTTATCACCATTGTACAAGCCAACGTTTCTGCAAATGAGAACTTAACTCTGTCTGTGTAATTCCATGTCACCTGCTGCTGTTGGGAAGCTTTACAAAAATGTAAAGGAAATTTAATACTTTAAGGAAGTATTTATAAAAACATGAAGCAGTGAAAAAAGAACCATATCCTCTCCATGCATTTTTAAAAAATATCTACTGAAAATAATATTTTTATAATTTCACTGCAGCTTTAAACACTCAGAAGGGAAGAAGTCATGCAGCATTGTATGTTTCTCTCTCTCAGAGCTTCCCCATTTCACATGCTGTCCCTCAGGGAGCCTCAGAAAATGCAGAATAGTGTTCACTCAATATAGGTGACTAAACTTCTACTATGCAACATGGAAGTTCTTACAACTATTTATCTTTGTGAATACATGTGGACAAAATAAATATCAAGCACAAAGTGGGAATAGCCATGTAATGGGCAGGCATGAACTTTTGACTAAATCGGCACTCTGTCCATTTTTCACTTTCTAAAGAACACACAATTTTTCCATAAAGTTGCACAGGCATAAATAGCAAATCTTGACATTAATGATTAAAAAAATAAATCTGAATTTTCAAAAATATACTGCAGGGACCAGTTCTGTGTAGGTGGCAATGTTTTAGTCACTCTCTGCTTAAATCAAAGAGGAAAAAAGTAGAAACCTTTTCCTCATGTCCTATGTGATTGCTGGTAAGTTTGCATTTCCATCACTAGTATTAGTTATACAGTTTATCATTTTACTCAGAAGACTGGAAAAATTAATCTGCACACCCGAATCTGCCCCTCACAGCTGAGTACAGTCTGAGAGCTGCAGGGCTTTACTGCCTCCGAGCCAACTGAGAGCTGTGATCATAAAAATCAAGCGTAGGATGTATAAATATCTGAGAAACCTTCATCTTTTAGTACCTCCAATTACTGAACAAATGGAAATGGTGAACTAAACTGATGAAAGGCTGAGAGGAAGAAGTATTTCCATGTATTACATAGTCTGTTTAACTCTTCGAAAACTACTCTCTACTGGTGACTGCACCACTCTGCTCTATGTTCAAAGTACTCTTAACTGCAAACACTTGACATTTTTTCCTTTATATTCTTCTCAGATATTAAAAAAACCAGCTAAGAGATGCATTCAGGAGATAAGACCATTAATTACTTTCTCATAGACAGGTTTTTAAAAACAGGTGATTTATTACTACGGTAGAAATTAACCCTCACACACAGAAAAATGCCACAAGCCAAAGACGAGCCACAGAAAATTGTCTCATCATTAACTGGCACTAGGTACCAATGGGTTCCAATCACTTGGGAAAATGTGGTAAGAGGAACTTATTTGATTGCAGTAAGATGGAGGTACTAATTGTAAGATATGTACAGGCAAAACCACACACATCAAAATTACATAAAAGTTCCCTCATACTGACCAACTTGCTAAAAAAGTGTAGTATCCTTTTTCTGGTCACAATTGCATCATAAATTGAATACAACTCTAACACGGTTGCTTTAGATTTATCCTCATTAAAGACTTAATCTGAACTACAGTTTGATAATTACCTTAATCCATGCTGAAAAACTTGACAGCCATGTTTTAGCATTCTGCATAAAAAGTTGGGTTAGTAGAAGCTATCACTTGTAACCAAACCCACTCCATGATGCTACTCAATCTCTCAATCAATTCAGATACCATTAGGCCAGGTTAATTCTTCAGGAAGGCACAGATGACATGCTTATATAAATGTATATAATTCATAATACTGGTTATTTTATATAACATCATTACCTAGGTTTATATACAGTAAATATTTATTTCAGGGTTAATAAAGACTACAATACAGAAATACCAGTTTGGCTTATAAAGTTTTGAGATCCTCTTAAATATAAGCAGAAGGATGATACTCCAATGGCACATTTTATACACAAGAACAGCTTATGACAGGAATTTTTTCTTGTCCCAAAAATTTTATGACTATCATAAGATGCCACTAGAAAAGTCTTCAGCATTATGAAAATGTTATATATGGTACACATATCACTGAAATTAATCACATGCCTTGTGAAGCTCTGACGTTTTTCTTTACTCATTCCTAAATTAATAGAGCAATAAATGATGCAATTTTGAACAGATGTTGCATAAATATAATCTAAATTAATAAATTATCAAAATAAATTTATTTAGAGAGTAAAAATGTATTTTTATTCTTTTAAGTTGACAAGTTACATTTTGGCTTCACTCTAATTCCACATAATAACAGAGCAACATTTTTAATGGTGTTCTAGGTTTCAGTTTTCAAAATATGTGTCCTGACTTTTGGATTTAGGGTAGCTAATTTGTAGTGATTATATGTCATTATCATGACAGATTGTTATAGCAAATATTCCTAATTCCCTTTTTTCTGAAAATAAAGATTACAAAGAGATGCTAGAATATCAAAATGTAGATGAACATAGTTTTAGCATGTAATTTGGATGATCTGGTTTGCTACACATAGCTTTGTACCTTCACTAGCCTGAGTTTATTATGCATATTCATATATGATATGCACATAATTTTTTGCATTTATATTCACAGCTAATCAACCAAAACATTAGCAGCAGAAAATTACTGTCTGGGAGTGGTATGACAAGTTCCAAGTCTCTCCAATTTCTAACTGTCTACTATATTTTTGCAATACTCATTTTTACATTACAGATTTTTCACATTACTGATTTTCAATTCTTTTAAAATATGAAATCACTGACCATTTATATAATTTATTTGTGTGAAGTGGGAAATAAAGCACCATCTACATTCTAAGTGTGGCTTGTTCTCTTTGCAAGATAATGAACAGCTATCATTCCTAGGAATCTATTGCAGTGTAGGAGCATGAAAAAAGAGACGGTCAAAAAACACGCAACGGATTTACAGTGCTTTACTGGATTTCAAGGATAGACAGTCCCTGGTGTTCTCTTGAAACAGGTGGCTACATGAGATTATGAAAGGCCTCATTTATCCTGTTTAAATGGAAGCCTAAAGCTTAAGAAATAATTTAATTTTCAAAAGATGCATCCCACAAGGACTGTACACATTGCTAAAATAGCAATGGGTAGTTTTATGTTAGTGGATTTTGTACATTTAAATAAGATATTTATATAAATCAGAATGAATCTTAATTGGTATTTCTGATATTATACTAAGGAAGTAAACTATTTTGCTATAGTAACCTCTTGACTTCAAAAGACTATGAATGTACTCCACAGCATACATTACCAAGATGTTACCTTTCTCTGAAGATCAAGTAATTTATGATAGATGTTTTCAAAGGCGGGGTTAACTTCTTTAAAACTCTAATCTGGATTTACACTGTTCCATTCCTGTACACAAATTGTTCCCATATAGCTACTGAATCTCCCTGCAAAGGCACTTACACTCAGATTTTTTGTCCAAAAGATGGACAAACCAGCTCTTTGGCTCCCATTTTGAAGAATAATCCCTATCTATCTATTGCAATATTTCACAGTCACTGCTAGCACATGCTTCCAGAGAAGTCAGGTTCCCAAAGAAGGTATGAGAAGAGAACACAATAACCTTTCAGGATTTACACAGCCGTGCTGATACTGACACTACAGTTGCTCCCCATCAGAGATACGAAGATTCAAATCAGCATCGAGAAAGTGCTGCAAGAATGATGAGGAACAAATACAAGAGCCTCTTGCTGAAATGCACTCATATATGCACTCTAACACAAAGAAATACTAAATTAGGCACTAGCCTAAATTTAAAAAAAAATTCCCATTCACTTCTCAGTATGAGTTACTTAGATGAACTAGCAAGCTATTAAATGTTCTAGCAAACTATTTCAGACTGTTTTCCTTAAAATATGAAATAACACCCTGAGAAAACAGCACTGCTAGCCTTGAAGAATGATACTCTATCTATCAAAACAGTCTTAACGAATAAGAAAATATCCTGCAAAGCCAGGAACTTTAGAGCAGACATAACATGATGACATGATATTATCTCTGTCTGAACTTATGTAGCAGAGAAAGCTGGGGAACAAGAGGCTGGAGAGCAGAGCTGCGGAAAGGGACCTGGGGGTCCTGGTCCCTGGCAGGTTGAACATGAGCCAGCAGTGCCCTGGCAGCCAGGAGGGCCAGGACCAGCCCTGTCCCGGGGGGCATCAGGCACAGCATCGCCAGCCGGGCAAGGGAGGGGCTTGTCCTGCTCTGCTCTGCACTGGGGCGGCCTCACCTCGAGTGCTGGGGGCAGTTTTGGGTGCTACAATATAAAAAGACGTTAAGCTGTAAGAGGGTGTGCAAAGGAGGGCCATGAGGATGGTGACGGGTCTGGAGGGGAAGCCATATGAGGAGTGGCTGAAGTCACTCGGTCTGTTCAGTCTGGAGAAGAGGAGACTGAGGGGAGACCTCATTGTGACCGTCAACATCTTCACGAGGGGAAGAGGAGGGGCAGGCACTGATCTCTTCATTCTGGTGACCAGTGACGGGATTCAAGGAAGCAGCATGAAGCTGCATCAGGGAAGGTTTGGGTTGGATACCAGGAAAAGGTTTTTCACCCAAGGGTGGCTGAGCACTGGAACAGTCTCTCTGACTGGCAGAGCAGTGGAGCAGGGAAGAAGGCCATTGTCCGCCTTTCCTGCAATGCTGGAGGCTGCTGGCAACCCCAGGGAGGGCTCCTACTCTTCCCTTCCTGAGCATCAGGGTTCTTTCCGAAAGGCAATCATTGCTTTTAAGCCTTATATTCCTGATTATAGTTCATTCCCGTATTTCTGAATCCTACCAGCAACAGAAATTCCTATCAACTGCTGAAAATATGTATATTACTTAATTTAATTGATTCAGGAAAATAATCTGCCTCTCTCAAGAGAGATGTCAAAATTCAAACAAACAAACCCAATACAGGAAGAAAGGGCTGTAACTGACACAAGTGCCAGGATTTCCAACATTCTTATTTATCTTTTACCTAATTTAAAGTATTTATCTAGCTTAAAGAAGCAATGGCCAAGAAAGCATTTTTACAATCAGAAAAGAAATAGCTTTCCTTACTGAACAGAACTGAATTAATTGGGTCTGTAATGTGACTGAGATCCAGAAAAAGCCATTGTGTTGTCCTCTGCTGCACCTCTGGAGAACTGCCCTCTGCTGCTTTGCTTCATTCAGCCTCACATTTGTTTTCTCATAAACTCCAAAGTTTGTAAATTTTGCATTTTCCAGTCACAAAAATCCGCCCAAACCCACAGGCAAAAATATTTCTAACCTTTCATTCATTTGTTGCTACCGTTTAAAAAGAAAACATAAAAGAGAGACTGCAAATAATTATTATTTATATTCATATAATATTATCTTCAATTATTATTTGGAGTGGCAAATTATGTGTTGGCACAAAACTATGAAAGGAAGAAAAGAGCTTTTTCGACATTCTTCAGTTAGTGTTAACATGAGTGTAATGTGAGCTGAATGAACAGTAGCTAATAAGCTAATGCTAAAACCTTTCTTAACCATTCATAATTACTTTTTACAGTAAGCAACTACATGATACACTGAATTTCTACAAAAGCATGCACTCATGTTTACACAGGATCAACACACAGCACAGTAAAGCTTTTAAAAGGTTCCTAACCAATAAATACTTTTAAAAAATAGAGCAAATAAAGATGATTTAAAATATCAATCCATAAAAGAAAACCAAGATTTTAAATATGATATTGGAATTTACTGTACAGCAGGTGTGCTCCAAGACTTGTTAATGGTGATGAATAACTGTATTCAATTTAGTCCAACACCTCCAAATTCCCACACAAGGATCAAGTCAAACATTTTGAGACTTTTATTTAAAAGAGCTTATCTGTTTCATGAGACATTGAAATTTATATGTAAGGTAAACAAACTGCAACAAAGAACAATCCAACAAAGAATCAGTTACAAGGTAGCTTAAACAGAGAGACTAGTTTCAAAAAAACCCCAAACAAACAAAAATACAGACCCTATCCACCCCCATATTGATTCACGCAAATGACCTGACATGCATCAGAAGCATTCTTAAACTTAATTTCGCCAAGTTTTTGTAAACAAATTGAAAAGACAGTTGGAAAGCAACTTAGACGTGTCTGATTTCAGATGAGTACTGAGGAAGACAGCAAGAAACATCTGGCAGTCACTGCAAGTCAGACTTTTCTTTGGAAAGGCTACTACAAAAACAGCTGAACCCTAACAAACCTCAATGTGTGGTTTACAGGTAAAACGCTTTTGTTTAGAAGGCAAATGATTTTCAAGCTTACTCTGTCAAGTCTCCTATGAAGAGACAGAAATCCTAAAAAGAGAGAAAAACTTCTGAATACCTTGTGATTTTTTTTATTGCTTCACAGCCAGCATCTGAGAGATTTCTTAAGAGCTATCTGGTTAAAATTACAAGGCAGAGAGCTACTGAAGACAGCAAAGGCATAGTGTTACCTACAGCTACTTTAGTGGATGTAATAGTTTAATTTTATAGACAGTATTTCTATAGCAGATTTTAGTTTTTAAGAATCTTATTTGCTCTATCAGAACAGTGCAACTGCAACTCACTGATATGCTACAAAAAGGAATAGCAGCAATAAAAATAATGCTAAAAAATATAACACATTTTAACCTAATTACTCTATTTGTGAGTCTTAATAATGAAGAGTTTGCTGTTAATAGCTCAGATATTAAACATCGGTAGTCTTACAATCTTTTATTTCCTAAGGGAAACAGAACAAGAAAACATGGAATTTGAAGAATTCAAATGTGATCAGACCTGACTTTTGGATCTTCTTAAAAAGAGAAATATATTTTCTAACCTCTGATGCTTTTTCCAAGAACATACTCACACTCTTTTTTAATATCTATCTAATCTTCTGTTCCTCCTAAAAACAGTTGAGACATCTTTAAGGTTACAAGTGTAACTAAAATAAATGTTATCTCCTAGAGCAACTGGAATCGTGGAAGGGGCTACATCCATACTGGACTAGTTTTTCAGGGGAATTTAGTTTTTTTGAAGCTGTGATGCCATCAGAGAAAGGGGGGTGCAGGGAAACGGACTAAGGATTACAACAGAAGCATAGTCAGTGACCAGAAGGCTACTGAGAAGTTATCACTGAATAAGAAATCAATGTACTCATGAAAAACAATGAAGGTGGAAAGATGAGACGTTTAAGAAGAAAAAAACTCTGCAAGGCTGCCTGATAGAAATAGCACTTCTGGGAAAGGCAGCAGTAGAGGGGAAAAGACACATTTCCACTGTGTTAAGGATTGTATGGAAAGACCCTGTGCCCTAACTTTCCTTTACCACAGAAAGTACAATATTCAGAGGTGTTATGGCCAGTATGAAAAGCTGCCTGGCAAAAAGTCTAATGAAATAGCTGAAAATATTATTGTACACCAGTAATGGCCAAATGCATCCATACTGCTCTAGGGATCCCAAGTTAAATCTACAACTTTTCTGAACTCCGTAAATCTTAAGAAAGAGAATTATTGGGCTGAACCATTGTGGTTAAAGACACTGTGCGAAACTTGAGTCACCTGTTGTGGACTGGTAAAAACTGAGACACACCTATGAAATCTCATCCTACAATTTTAGTTTTTTAAGCCAAACATGAGACATGAGGTGAAATAAATATTTCTCCCTGAAAATATGAGTAAGTTTACCCTTGCCTTCAGAACATCCATCTTTTTGCAAGCTGACATAAATGATATATTGGTTCTTTTTGGAGGACAAGGAAATCAGAGAGATAAAGAACAAAGAATTTAGAACAGACCCACAAGGCTCCACATCACAGTTTAAATACAACACGACTTAAAAAACCCTTTAGCGTAAGAGTGAAAATCAACTTTGTTTTACCAGCTAAATTTAGATCAGTTAGTAAACACTGTACTCTAATAGGAAGCAACAGGCTTTGGCCACTGCAGGTAATCGCTGTGCTCCGGAAAGCAGCAGCTGTAAAGGTGCTGGAACAATACATCATCTGGCTCGCTTATGAGGTCTGTTGATTAACAAACTCAAGGCCACACAAGGAAAGATAAAAAAACGAGGGAGTAGAGTGGGTAATTAAACTTTTCGTTTACTACACAGTGCACAGAAACACATGTGAACATTCCCCACGCTGGCTTCGTTCCAGGTTCCTTCTCCAACATTACAATGTTGTAATACCACTCATATCAACTTAAAGACATTAAAAACCACAAAAGGAACCAAACTTTCTTAACACAAAAATGATTTAAACTCCCTGTGACTAGAAGCTTTGAACAATGACAGTGACTTCTGAGACACAAGACTATCAGGGTGGCCAGGATGATGTAGAATTTATAACAAAAATTTCAGATAAATTTAAGAATTTCAGATGAATAGTCAAATTGTAATATGTTCACTGTACTGAAAGGACAGCAGCATTGCATTTTTAAGTAACCCAAAAGTGATGTTAAACATACAAGAGGAGATCAGAAAAGTTAGGAATCCTCAGGAAATAAAAAAATAAGACATGACAGTATTTATTAAAGCCAGTCCTATGATGCTTAGCTCAACAGCAAATTCAGGTAATAGGTTTTTGGATGAGAAAGTACTATCTTAGGGCCATTGCTTTGAGAATAAGACATACCTAAACAACGTAAGCACAAGAGAAAGTATTTCAGGCACTTAGAAAACCATAAAGAGTTCTAGAACTTTGATATTCCAAACAATTTTTTTAATATGAAATTCTGTTTGTTTTGCAAAGCTACATACTCTTGACATATACTCTATCTACATACTTGAGGAAAACGCAAGCCATATGACAATCAGATTCCTTTGTCCAGGAGAATTCCCAGGCATTTTGACTGACTACCCACAATGGAAACACTCAACATTACAAACCAGCCAGCTCCTGAGTGGAACTTCACATTCATTTCTGGCCCCCTGAAGTAGAGTTTTGAGGAAGCTGAGTGAACCAGGAGAGCTGAAAGCAATATATTGTCATAATTTGAACACACCTAAGAAACAACATCCCTTCTCTGTAAAAGCCCAATCTAGTTCTTAAGAACAGAAGCAATGAAGATAAATTTCACAATATATTTATTTAAACAATATCTAGATCTTATAGTAGTCGATTAGCTCAGTGCACTCTGAATACTAATTATGCACTATCTCATTTTAGTGCCTTATGGGGTAAAACCTGTGAAATTATGAACTAATACTTATGCAGAGACCCTGTATGACAGCATTTTGCTAGTACCAATTAGTCTATTCAGAATTCTTAAAGGATCTAGCTAAATTATACATTCTTTCTGTAATTCTGCTGTGACTTGTACCATTAGACATGATAGTGCAGCAGGATCAGTAACATGTTCTTAGTTATACGCCAATATGAAATGATGAATTTCTTCACTATTTATTAAACACTTCGAATAAACAGTTCTGATGTTATGGTCAGGTCACTGCTAAAAGGCAAAGCTGTAACAGAGAAAATTTACTACCAAATTTTGATAGCAAGAAACTCAAGATGCACATGGAAGTCCCTGCAGCATTCCGACAAACCCTCTTCGAAATAAGCTAAAAAGTTTTATGTTTTATGCTGTCACCATGGGGTGTGCAAACCCACAGAAACTACTTATTTCCATAAGCCAAGACACAAGTGAAGAGGGGCTTTAATTACTGTTCACTTTTAAAATGGGTCCACTAGGTCAAATGAGATACTAGTGATGGCACAGCAAAAGCCAGAAAGTTATTTGTGTTATCAGCTGTATGCATAAACACTGAGTATTATCTGATTATCAGTCTTATCTGCAAGCTCATTGGTATCTATGTACACTGTTACAAAAAACTGAATTACTTCAACGTGACTTGCAAATAAGTACATCATGGTCCTTTTTTCCTTTGTTCTTGCTTTTGAATAGCAATGAAAAAAATTACCTGGTTGCCTTCCTGAAGTTAGAGATATTCAGAAACCTAATCACAAATCAAAAACATCAGAGACCAGTCTTACTCTCATCAGAAAGACAGATGCCTGGCTGCTTGATCAAACACTTTTGGAGCTACTCTCTATTCAGAAAGAACAACATCTGATTTTTGCAAGTAAAAATGTATTTGTTCACTCTTATTTTACTAACATACTATAGGCAGATCATTAGGCACAGAGTAAGCAATTAATTAACTTTGTGCAGTTCAAGAAATAAACCCAAAATGTTTTCTTTAAATAATAAAAATGTCAGCCACATATACCTGTTCTATGCACTTGTCAAAATGCAGCTTCCCCTCAGAAAAATGAGGTACAACTGAGCAGCATAAACGTTCTAACAGCAGTTTAGCAAACAAGGAGCTGTCAACTTCCAATAAGCTATTATTCACACCTCTTTAATCACTGCCACAGAGTCGATTATAAATAGCCTCATACATTTTTAAATAAGGTCATTCTGAAATGAAACAACAAAGAGGGTAGTAAATATTCCAGTACATAAGCAATTTAAATTCTACAGCATAACAGAACTGTGTGTTCTCAAATACTTAGTTTAAAGAAAGCCAACAAAACCTTTTATTAACTGGTGCAGTGTCAGACACGTAATCTCTGTGAGATCAATAAACCAGGCCAATTATGTGGTAGTTTGCAAACAGATCTGAAAGAAATGAAACTATTAAGACTTGCTCACAAATTCTAGCTTCAACAGCATTATTTACAAAAATAAAGTAATACAAATTAAGTTAATACAATACACGGAACTGCATGAGTAAGTGTATTATGCAAACATTTCATACGAATATGAAACAGCTTCTCTCTGTTTTCCCAGAAGAACAGCACAAAGAAACGACTTATGTAGAGCCCTGATTCATATGAGACCCTTTTCTATTTTTCTTGAGATTTTAAATAATTAGAAATTAATGCACAAAGAAAAGCAAGAAAAGATCTGCACAAATAGAAGTGAGTTCTAATTTTTCCCATTCCCCAGATTTTCTGAGATTCAAGATTACTTGATAAAATGACAAACATGACAACACTAAAATCAATTCTTTATAAATTAGCTCAGAGAAAAAATGATAAAAATTATGCAATTTTTTGTTTTTTCAGAACCACTATAATAGTTAAGTGGACCACAATTTAAAGAAGTTAATTTAGCACTACTAGAAAAAGAAAAATTAGTAGGAAAAAAACCCCAAATAGTTCTCATTTTATTGACCCCAAGCTTTGTTGTTACTGTGAGAAGTACTGGAACACTTCTTCCTATTATAAGCTTTGTTTTTCTAACTTGACACTCATAGAATCATAGAATAACCTGAGTTGGAAGGCACCCAAAAGGACCACAAATGTCCAACTCCTGACCCTGCACAGGACAACCCCAAGAATCCCACCATGAGCCCGAGAGCATTGATCAAGCACTCCAGGAACTCTGGCAGGCAGCGGTCACAGCAGCAGGCATGGGGAGCCTGTTCCAGTGCCCAACCGCCCTCTGGGTTAAGAATCTTTTCCCAATATCAGACCTAAAAATCTCACTTGACCCAGCTTCAGGCCATTCCCTCAGGTCCTGTCACTGGTCACCAGGGAGAAAAGATCCCTGCCTGTCCCTCCTCTTCCCCTCACGAAGAAGTTGCAGACTGCAGTGAGGTCTCCCCTCAGCCTCCTCTTCCCCAGGCTGAACAGAACAAGTGACCTCGGCTGCTCCTCACACGGCATCCCCCCAAGGTGCTGCACCTGCACCATCTTTGCTGCCCTCTTTATCACAGACACAGACTTGTCTACTGATACACCGTGCTGTATCCACCCATATATCCACAGTCCTTACCTGCCCCGTTGTGGTTCATTCTGGAAAAAGATCTCCATCAGTAGGGGACCCCAATATTCCCCATACCTTTCTGAGGTATTTAAACCACTTACAATTTAAGCCTCACTTATTTATCTTTAGCTCAAAGGTGTTTTATATAGTTCACAGGCTGCTTTGCATCTGAGTCTAAAAAAGTTAGTATTTCCTATGAGCAGCAAAAATACCTAAATCTTCTCCAACCTAGAAGCATACCTTAATATTAAAATGTCATATTTAAGTATTCATGCATTAGGACAGACACAGGAGGCATCATTCCTGGCACTTGCACTTGGAGCTGGCCATGCCCAGAAGCTGTATCCCTACAGCACCACGCCTAACCTTACAACCTGCTGTGTCTTCTTGATGTTTCATGGTCTCACCATAAAGCAAGAGTGACCTCCTGCATAAAGGATATTCAGAAGTTCAATTCAATTAAGAACTGAATTAACTTCAGAATTCAATTAAGAACTTCATAGCTATCAAAACATTTACCTACACCCATAAACACACAAGATAACAGTGTAAAGGATCCACTCTTCTCAGTTTTTCCCCACAGTAAGGCAGTACTGGTATTCTATGCAGCTATACCTTCTAACTGGATTCCCTTGTCTTAAATAAAGCATATTATAGTAGCTTACACAGTGAAGTGATAAAATTGCAGCTGACTACAGCAAGATCTACATAAAAGCAAGGAGCAAGCTGTGCTATTTCAGTTCCCAGACAATAAAGAAGTAGAAAAGGTTCAGATGTCAACAAGCATCTTAGAACATGTTCATTTCCACATTAGGTATGTTACTTTTTCATCTGGTTCACTGTCATCTCCCTCACAACAGCCCTTAATGAATACTTAGAAAAGGAAATAGCATATACGAAGAAACACACCCTCTCAGCCTTAATGTCACCAAAGTTTGGTTCATTCCCCAAAGCCTGAAAACTTTTGTTTTCTTAGGTGTACGCCCTCCATCTACCTTAAGTTCCATAATTTGTTTGTAAGAGCTAGGCCAGTGTTCCAGATAGCTGTAAGTTTTATTAATCGCCTTTTTTTTAACCTGTGTCAAGGAAATAGAGCTATGCCTGAATAGAAACTAATTATTTTCCTCCAAAAATATGCACTATCTTATATAAGTACATCATCTTGTGTTACTATACATTTATTGATAAGCCATCTCTGATTTTTTCATTTATTCTCTATAAGACAGTTTATCTGTTCTTTCATGCTAACAACTTTTAGTAATAAAGCCTCTTACTTGCTGTTTACAGTACGTTCACAATCAGAGCTTTCTGGAAGAAACAAAGAGTCAACTATACATGATTTCTTACTTGTATGAGCATTTGGGGAGGGAGGATTTCAAGCTTTTCCTAATATTAGAGAGGATACCTTCACTGAACTATTGTCAATAAAACTGAAACCTTTCTTCTCATTCAATATGCAACTAAGCTTATAACACAGTAATTGGGAGAAGTCCAGTGTTAAGAGCAGTTTCAGTGGTTACTGTGAGCCTATGATAATTTGCTTTCAGCTGCCTCACAACCTTGCAGAAGTCATGGAAGAATACTGAGTTCTGATAAACAAAAGAAAGAATTGTGATACATTTCTCACCACAGTGAGAAGGGCAGAGTCTGGATCCAGAATGAACCGGAGAGGTGACAGGTCTGAACCCTGAAGATGTTTTAGGACAAGGTACTCAGCACTACCATCAGAGATCAAGAAAGTTGCAATCCTACAGTGGCATTCCAGAAGCAAGTAGGAAAGGATCATGCAAATGAAACTGGAAAAATCCCATGACCTTTGGGCACCAATTATGATTCTACATATTCTTAACATCAAAAAAAATCAAGTTCACCATAAAGTACAAAAGGGTCTAGAGCCAGCTGAGCCCCAAAACCAATGAAAAGCAGTAAAGACATAAAACACAAAAAGCTTACAACTGTTATTTGTATTCATTAGTATCAGATGTGACCTCTATAAAGAACAAAAAAGAAAAAACAGTCAGAGTTTTATGAAATATATCTATATAAAGACTACAGATATATAGATGTGTTTACACACACACACATCAATAACTACAATTATTTATGAAGTGCCTTACATCCTTAAAAATCACTGCAACCTATTTGACAGTCAACAATTATCAGAAAAACAATTTTATTGTAATCCAGTGAGGGGATCCCCAGTCCTTGCTGTGTTTGTACTCTGAGCAGAGAACAGAAGCAGGAATGGAAAAGGGAACACAACAGAAAAGATACAACTCAGCTATGAACCAAATGAGTTAAAAATAAACCCAGCTCTCACATGATAGCAGAATATTATTCAGAATGTTAGGACCATAACACAGTAAATGGAGACGAATACGATACACATACACAGACGCAAGCAGCACAACAGCTACACCTATATGAGGTGTAAATGAGAATGAAAACCAATACTTACACAGTAAAAACTTTAAAAACTAGTGGGTGGGCAGCCCACGTGAGATGAAATATCAGCTAATGAAATTCAGGTTTAGAGATAACATTCCAAAGAAGGTCTTGGGGCACACACAAACAAGAATCTGCACATAAACATGAGTTCACTTCATTAGGAACACTGACCAAAAGCACAGCCCTACCTTCATCATACTATAATAAAATTATCTTTAACTTTATGAATCAATTATACTGAACTACCCTAAGGAATTCAAAACTTAAAAACCACAGTCTTGTCTTCTGGCCTGCTTGTGAAAAGTCCTGCTTAATTTCTCAACTTCTGACCCTACTTGCTTACTCATTTGGTACACAGTTTAATAGATAATTCAAATTACACTGAATTAAACAGTTTAAGGACAGGTATATGCATCCCAGTCATGATGCAATATCTGGACTGAGATACAGTATGTTATCAATTATACCTTAATAATACTCATGCTCCATTGGGTATGGCATCAGAGGAATGAGTAGAAAACAACATCTGAAATTATGTTTTGTTATTTTATTTTCCTCTTTGGTGACTACACAAATGAAGAATTTCACACTTTTTTTCACAGAATATATTTAGTGCCTCCAAGGGATGTTTAGTGTACCCTGACAGCCACCTGTTTCAGGAGAGGTGGGCTGCTCTGTAGGAGTGCTTACTTCTCTCCAAGATTAAGTGGAATGAATGTAGCAGGACTAGCCTGGATCTCAGCATCTAAAATGCTGACAACTCATAAGCACAGGTGACTACGACAAGGTACCTAAGGAAGAAAATACCTGGAAGAAGACACCTGGCCATAACCTGAAAGAAAACAGACACTTCTAGGGTTAAGGTGTACTTGAACCTTCTCCCAGGAGATAGTAGGAAGACAATGTGTATCAGCAAACTGAGACAACTTCTCTTTCACAAAATCCATTTGGGTTTCAGTTTTATCCCTGGTCTCCTCCAACATTCCAATTTAAATATACTTGGGAAGACATGTCCGAACTTCCTTAAATATGCAGAAATAGTGAGTGACACATGCAGAAAGTATGACAGGGGACAGCAAAGATGGCCAAGTTTAACACATCAGGAGCTACTACAGAAGGCTGACAGTATTGCCATCACTGAACGAGCCTTGCAGAAAACTAAGGCTCGCTGCATACTGCAGAGAAGGGCCTACCTTTGTACACAGGCTCTTCTCCAAGTAGAAGTGAGCTCCATCAGGTTCCAACCTGACTTGACAGAAGGCAACAACAAACCAAAATCCTCATCAGTGTCCCAGCTTGTGCCAGGCCCAGGCAAACTGATCCTGCTATTTAGCCTGGCTCACTGCAGGCATGCTGCTATAGATATACAGATCACCTGTTTCAAACTCATTCAGAGCAGTAGTGCAAGCAAATTGGGATAAAAAAAGAATATGTAACTAAAAATAAGCATAAGGAATAAAAAGAAAAAAGGCAGCAGTTTCAGCCAAGAGCTCCTAAAGCTTCCAAACAGCTTCACCCTTCTGTTGTGGGCACCACACTTGGCAGAGAACTCTCAGTAAGTCAAGCTTTGCCACTCCAAACCCTCTTCAGACCAAATTACAGCCTAAAAGTGTCAAGGGAGTGTTCAGTCCTATTTCTTTCAAAAAAAGACTGTCAGTGTAGGGAGCTTAATTTTGTCCTGCATTTCTACTCCTACCTATTAATGCTTAGGTCCCTAACCCAGTCAAGAACTGCTAGAAGGTAAGAGTGGAAGGAGCAACTAAAGGTCTAAAACATATTGAAAAATTAAAGAAGATTTGAGCATCAGAACATGAATGTAACACAGGACGTCACTTTTCTTATGCTTCTTTGCTACTGTTGTAACATTGAAAAATGATTTTAAAAGAAAATTTTTATTTAGAAATTTTGACATTGATCAGAAACAACAGTTTATAAAGTAATTTTCCTCAATTTGAGAAGATCATGCAAATATGAGTTTTACAAACTTATTACATCTACTCAAACTGTAAAACTTTTTCCCAAAAACACAGGCTACAGTAAGAGCAGAAGATAGATGTCTGGAAGTTTTAATGTAGGTGAGTCTTTGGTCCAGGTAAGATCTCCAAGATCTCAGACTTGCATGGACCCATGATCAGAGTTTAGTTCTTCCCACTCATGTAAAGTGTTTTCTTGATCCCAGTGCTTCTCTTCAGGAAGCTTCTGGTGCTTTCTCACCAGTGCATTTTGCACCAGTGATTGCAGGAACACCTGCATACAGCAAGAGCTGCCAATGTGCTCCAAGGGAAATACATAGTGCAAAGGAAAGGGATCCTTCTCAAGCTCAAAATAACACTTTAATCACAATTTTTGTTTCCTGAAGTTTACTTTGCTTGCTTTCAGTGTTCCCTACTCTGAATGTAACTAAGAAGTGCTCAGATTCCTTTCGGATTTAGAATATGTTGCTTCCTTTGTTTTTGTGTCTGTGTCTGCACTGCTTCTGTCAGATGACGTACCAGCTACAATGAATGTTTTACCAAATCCCTGGAGAAATGAATCAGGGTAACTAAATAATGTATTTATTTAACTTGCCACTAGGTACAACAAAACAAAATGGAGCACCTAATCTTCAGTTCTGAATTCTACTCTTCAATCGACAGACTAACCTGGGCTACTCAGAAGCCATCCTACACAACTGACTGCATTGTGGACACAGCAGCCCATGTCCAGCTGTCCTGCCACAGGGAGTACATCTCTCAGCTTACCAGCAGGGAATTTCCAAGACAACGTGCAATTTACCCTGCTGAGCAAAGGAATTAGAACAATGCAAAAAGGATCAGTGACAGAATGTCTTAACGTGGTTCCTGCCAATAATATGAAAAGATGAGCCAGTTGTCAGAAAGTATCCACGAGAATGGTTCATTTTACTTTCTAAAGTCATTCTGAATTAGCTACACACTGGTGCAGGTGGTGGGTCTGCTGAGAACAAATTTGACAGGGCAGTTTTTTCCTACTCTGTATCTCAGAAGTTATGTATAGAGAATCATAAAAACACAGAATGGTTTGGATTAGAAGGGGCCTTACAGATCATTTAGTTCCAACCCAGGTGCGGGACCTTGCACTTAGCCTTGTTCAACTTCATGAGGTTTGCCTGGGCCTACCCCTCAAGCCTATCAAGGTCCCCCTGGACAGTGTCCCTTCGCTCCGATGGAAGGAACTCTGCACCACAGAGCTCGGTGTCATCAGCAAACTTGCTGAGGGCGCAGCTCATCTCACTGTCAGTGCTGCTGACAAAGGTGCCAAACAGCGCCGGTGCCAGTGGCAACCCCCGGAACGCCACTCGCCACTGCTCTCCGCTTGGACATCGGGCCCTTGACCACAACTCTTTGAGTGTGATTAATCAGCCAATCTCTTATCCACGGACTGCTGCATCCATCAAATCCACGTCTCTCCAGTTTGGAGAAAATCATGTCTTGTGGGACAGTGTTTAATTCTTTCCACAAGTCCAGGTAGATGACATAGCTGCTCCTCCCTTACCCACCACTGCCATAACTGTCATATAAGGCCACCAAATTTGTCAGATATGATTTGCCCTTAGTGAAGCCATACTGGCTGTCACTAATAATTTCCTTATTTTCCATACGCCTCAGCATAGTCTCCAGGATCTGCTCCATGGACTTGCCAAGCACTAAGGTCTTTCTTTTTTCCCTTTTTAAAAATCGGGTTATGCTTTCTTTTTTCCATATTTAAATTATCATCAAGAAATTAGCCTAGGATGAAAATACATCAAAGGATGATTTCTACACCCATTTCAGTTTTTAAAAATCATTATTAACCTCACACACTGAAGAAAGACTACAAAAATCTTATTATTTGTAGGAAATGTCATTCAATTAATATGATACTCTTGAATTTAATGCACTGCTTCAGTAGAAAAACTGAACAACATCAAGTATTTTAGGATCCATATAACCTGATTGCATGAGGAACATAAGCCATTTCATTGTAATGAAGAAAAAAGCAGTATAGTATTAAAAGCAGTTCATTAGATGAAGTCTCACCTTTGCATCTGCGCCAGAGCTTCAACCAGCCTATCAAACAAATATTCCTGTTTATTAAACCTAGTGAAGTATTTCAGACAGTAAACATGATTACAACTTTTAAATAGCAGCTATGTTTGAAATTACTTCATCTGAATAGAATTTCACAGGTTTCCTCCATGTTAGGCTTGCAAGGCATAATGATAAACTGCTTTTATTTTCAGAACTTAGAAAAGTGTGCTTCAGAGAAAGACAACTTTTTTCATTTTTGCTTTTTAATAACTATTCTGAAACATAATGGTGCTCTTATTTGACTTAAGACAAATAAAAGCATGCATTTATAAGGTAAGTGGTAATGAGTCTCAAATTCCTCTTTCCAGCTGGTAAGAGAGACTCTTACACAGCACAAGGGAGGTGAGGGGTGCTGAGACAGAACACGAAGTTCTCCAGATCTCTGCCAGCTTTATAAAAGGTCAGAGCCTGGGGCTCCAGCTTCCCGGAGCTCCTAGGCTTCTGCTGACACATGAGAAGTGAGAGTGGGAAGAAGGGAATTTTCCCCATTAAGTGAATGGCTCAAGAAATCCCTGGACAGGTGGAGATGGCAGTGTAAAGACAGGCTTAGATGAAAAAAGTCTGGAATCCACATCCACAAGTGTGTGTATTTATGTTTACCTTATTAGTTAGCAGCCTAGAATTTGTTCTGTACACATATGGTAGCCTTGTCTACTTAGACTAAAAATTATTCTGAAGAATATCCTTTTATTTCCTGAACAGGAATTTTTTCAGGAAATACTTACATGGCAAGTCCTCCTCCCCTACATCAGTTAACTAAAATCTGTGTACAGAGAAACCTTATTCAAATTGTTCTCTAAAAGCAAATTGAAATAGTCATATTTAAGCAAATGACAAAGAGACAGGTTTGAAGGTGAGAAAAAAATTTTCATAACACAAAGTCAACTTTAAACTTGAAACTATTAATTTGTCTTAGAGATTAAAAAGAGGAAGTGAAAAGTTACTTTTGCATGGTACCATCTGAAATCGAAGCTTTTATTTAAAAAATGCTTCCACATTTAGCTCTTAAAACAATTATTTTCTAACTTCGGAAAGATTCTAAGAATACACTGATAAGAAATGCCACCAAAAAAATTCTTCCTCCAGCATCAGTGACAAGCAGTTAACAGATCAACAGCCCTCTTCAAGCTGTGCCAATTAGATTATTTCCACTAATGTAATATCCTCTCCATGCAAGGACACCTTTCACTAGACCAGGTTGCTCAAAGCCTCATCCAACCTGGCCTTGAACACTTCCAGGGATGAGGCATCCACAGCTTCTCTGGGAAAACTGTTCAGTGCCTCACCAGTAAAGAATTCCTTCCTAATATCTAATCTAAATCTACTCTTTCTCAGTTTGAAGCCATTCCCTCTTGTCTTGTCATTACACATCCTTGTAAAATGTCTCCAATTCTCTTGAAGGCTCTCTTCAGGTACTGGAAAGCCACAATTAGGCCACCCCAAAGCCTTCTCTTTTCCAGGCTGAAAAATCCCAATTCTCCCGGCCTTTCCTTGCAGATGACCTGCTCCATCCCTCTCATCATCTTGGTGGCCACCTCTGGACTCACTGCAACAGGTCACTTTCCTTCCCGTGCTGGGAACCCCAGAGCTGGACACAGCACTGCAGGTGGGGTCTCACCAGAGCAAAGCAGAGGGGCAGAATCACCTCCCTCAACCTCATTAGATCCTTCTTATTTAATCTAACTTCGGATAGTATCTCAATAACACTATCATCACAAATCAGCACCAACTCCATGATTCAGAGCATCTCTGCAGGAGTGGCTGAATGTTGTGCCCTGCACAGCCTCTCCTTGCTGTGCAGCCCACCTACTGAATACACAACACATGTGCATGCATATGCCCATAAATTTAGAGAACAAATCATGATAGCACTTACAATTTTGGAATCACAGGTAAGAGATCAGAAGAAATATTTTAATTTTCAATAGTTAGGAAAACAGTTAGGTGTGATGGCAATGTCAAAACCAAAAGTAAATGGTGTCTGTCACTTAAACAGATAAAAACACAGGTTTTTTAGCACTTTTTAGGAGCAGCTGTGCATTCACCAACAGAGAATTCATTTCAACACTGAAAAAATTTTCTGCGATGAGCAAAGGAGAAATAGAAGTGGTAAATATTAGCATATGCATGACTAAAATAAGAAAATTGAACATTTTGTCAGAGGCATCTTTATGCTTTAAGCAGAACAAAAGAGTGACTAGGTATTTTGAGCTGTGCATAACTTCAAAAATGCACCATATATGTCTTCTAATTTTCACCACTTGTAGTTACAATAGGAAATACATTAATGAGCTTTAAAGATATTAATTACAGAATCACAGAATCAAGGTTGGAAAAACCCTCTGGGGTCGTGAAGTCCAACCTTTGACTGGACACCGCCACGACAAGTGCCACGCCCAGCCTTTTCTTATGCACCTCCAGGGAGGTGACTCCAGCACCTCCCCAGGCAGCCCGTTCCCATGTCTAATCCCCTCTTCTGTCAAGAAATTTTTCCTACTGTTACAGAAGCCTTACACTTTCTATTCCAATGTTGTGAGAGGCATTTTGTTATTGTATAGACTAACTGCAGTTGTCCCACTGATGCCTAATTGATTTTTGCCTTTTTTCTTTTATAATTCTCTGTATTCTTTACACATACATTTGTAGCCTATTACTGTATTCATAGTCCCAGTACTTTTCCCTACCTTTTCCCTAGGCAGAAAGACAAAATATATTCCAGAGCTCCAAGCCCTGGGGGGTACAAGGCCCCTATCCCATCTTGGTTCTCCCTGGCAACCAAGGTTGAAACCAGCTCTTCAAGACACATTTTTATAAACAAAGTTTAGTTCCCATCGGAGGGGGGATGATTCAGAGAGGGTTGAATCAGGGGGAATTACCTCACCACTTATGTCTCTAATTGGTGATTTTTGTCCATTATGCTAATTTGCTAAACTTATAAAACTGTATTCACCCCATAGGGGTGGGCATTTTGTGGACAGTTTCCATATCTGCCCCTGGAGGCCTCCAATAAGGACCAGCCTTTATATTACCTCCCATACTAATATCTCAAAAGGATGTTGTTGCATTTCTAGGTTCTCTAAGGCATCTCCACCACATCTGAATGTAACATCCTTAAAACAATGATCTGAAATCAAGTGGGGGGAGGATATAAAAAATATACTTCAATATTGAAACTCTAATACTTAGCTCATTGACTGCCTTCCTCTGAAATATTCTGTAAGAATAGACTGAAAGAGTTTGTGGCTCTTGATGCGATAGTACAACCTCACATTAGCATTTTTGGGAAAAATTAATCTTTTGACCACATCATTTGATTCCAACAAAAAAGATCCAAGTGCCAGACCTAATGTCTAGAATTGTTGCCAGTTGAGGATTTCACTGATAAGAGAATTAAATTAGACCTAATGAAGTTAAACAGTAAAAAAAAAGTGGGCTGACTGCAGGTCCTACCCTCTCTCGGCACACCACGACTATGAGAGCACACTCTAACAGATGCAGCAATAAAACCAACAGTTTCTGCTACTGCTCATGTTTAGTATCTTAAAGCTAAACTATGACATATCACAAAACATACTTGAAAAATAATGTTGCATTAGATAATTGAGAGGAAAACTGTTTGATCAACAACACTGATCACACTGCAAAGTACCAAATTTTGGGGGTTGTTGCAGTGACAGGTGGATATTCACTGGAGGGCAAGAACAGAAGGGGTTTGCTGTGGCACTGCTTTGCCAGTTCCCTTCCCCTCTTCCATAGGTCTGTCAGCATCCCATCCATGACAGCCAAGAACTTTTCCTCTCAAACCTTTACAGTTTATAGTCTTATCTGTTCCTAGACTTTGCTATGAGAATAGGAAATCCTTGCAGCCTGAGACATGCTACTTTCCTTCAAAGCAGAAGAAAATAAAGACTATGGGTGAATAAGTAGCTGGGAAAACTCCCCTGATCGCAGGCAGTATGCTAGGATGAAGAAAGCAAAATGTCCTTTACTTCTGCTTCTTCCAGGCCTCTTGCTAACTGAATATCTTCTCCAAGACATGAAGTGGCAGCAAGATGGGTATCACCTTGCAAGCAGTTTTTCAAGTGTTCCACTATTCATCCAACAAAATCCATGCTTGTCCTGCTCACTGATATTCCATCCAATTTTTAAGCTTTTAATTACATTAAAAATTACTTTCAGAATCTAATACATTAAAAAAAAAGGTGTTCAACAGCCTTTGTGGAGTCAACAAAATTGCTATAAACATATTGGTCCTCATTTTTGGAATGAAGAGAGCGCTCCACATCAGCACAAAGAAGAAACTGCATGCCAGCATGTGCTCCTGGATTCTCAATACTATTAATATTCTGTTTTCAAAATGGTAAAACATAATTTTTCTGTTTTCCTTCTCATCTACAAAGCGACTTGAACATTTTCTGGCTTATTACAACAATGTCAAATGTCCTAGATACTTAGTAAGAGCAAATTCCTGTAACCAGTTGATATGCTGTAGCTATTAGGTGAGCAAGCTGTACCTCAGGAGGATATAAAGAGGTCTGAAATTTTAGAAGCTAAAAATAGTCAGCAGCTTAAAGCAAACCCAAAATTAATTGTATTAAACAGTTTCTAGTGTGTGAAGAAAAAACTGTCAAATCTAGAAACATGTATTCAAATTTTGATACTGTACTAAATTTCCCAATTTTAAAGGCCATGTGACCAGGCATAACTGCTAGCTTTCAGATGTAAAGCAGAAAATCATGCACATGAAAGGAAAAAAAGTTAAAGCAGGTCTAAGGTTTGGGTTTGGTTTTTTTAAGACTCTGAATCTACCTTGGATAATTTTTCTTTAGGTCAGTGCTTCATTTCCCTGCCTTAGTTGTCATCTTTACAAGTTGATTTTTAAAATTTTTCTGCAGGACAAATTAAACTACTATTTTTAATAAAACTATATTGCTACAAGTGTACAGTTTCTGGGGTACGTAGGACAGAAACAGGAAAATTCAAAGGAGTAAAACCATTAGTTTTTATTTTACAGATCATTAAGTTATTTTCAAGAATTCTGCTAACAGTATCTAGGAAAATGTGTTAACAAACTTGAAATCATAATACCGTCATCTGTATCATCCTCAAGAAAGTTTTAGGATCTACAAATTGAATGCTGAAAGCCACTGGCAGATACCCTCTGCATGGTATGTGATACATCCACATTCGGACTAATACCCAGCTGGGGAAATTAATCTGAAAAGCACTGACCATTGTAGAAGAGATAAGAGCAGACCCAGTAAATGAAAATAAACTGGTGTAGATTACATGAAAGACATAATCAGGAGTTAAGCAAGGAAGATGACTGCACAGCTGAGGGGAAAATAATGGCTCCTGCAAATTCAGGTTGAGGCCCTATGACACTATACTACATTCTTCACTCACGTAACCACTTGCTATTTTTTCATGGGACTTTTGTCTCTTTCCATATACAAGACAGGCAATGCTCCTTCACTAAGCAGATAGTCAGATTTCATTTGCAAAGGCATTGCTGTGAGAATGTTCAACTCCCAGCTGACCCTGAAATTGTGTGGAATCTACTGCTCCAGCTGGATCCCTACAAATCCAGGGGGCCTGATGGGATTCATCCAAGAACCCTCAAAGAGCTGGCTGATGTCATCGCAAAACCTCTCCGGATGATTTCCGAGCGGTCTCAAGAATCCAGAGAGGTCCCAGCTGGATGGAAGCTGGTGGAATATCGTCCCAGTTTTGAAGAAGGGCAAGAAGGGGGATCCCAGAAACTACAGGCCTGTTAATCTCAGTTCAGTGCCTCATAAAATCATGGAGTATTGAAAAATACCTGAAGGACAACACAGTCATTGGTCACAGCCCACACAGCCTCATGAGGGGAAAGTCCTGCTTTGTCAAACCTGATTTCCTTCTACAACACGTCAACCCATCGAGCTGATCTAGGAAAGCCAGTAGATGTAACCTTTTTGGACTTCAGCAAAGCTTTTGATACTCACTCACAACATCCTTACGGAAATATAAAATATAAAAAAAAAAAAAAAAAATCATCATGGCATCAATCTTAATAGGTCCCTTCCAATTCAATGTATTTTATGATCCTATGATTCTTTGTATCCATGTACTTAAACATCTTCACAACATCACTCTGATAATAGGAAGACTAGGCTTCACTTGATAAAGTAAGACCGGATTTAAAAATTAAATAAAAAAGCCACCAACACAAAACAAAGCATTCAAGAATTTGGAAGTTCAAGTTTTAAAAAGTATTTATCATTTTGACAGCCACACACATGTGCAGATGAGAATTTTAACCGAGTGCAGCTGCTCCTGTGAACACCAAGTGTTCTACGAAAGTGACCTGAGCAGCAGCTACAGTCAGAGCAAGCTCTGTTCATTGACCACTGAATGAGGAACAGATGTGATGGAAAGCTGTAAATTACAGACCATTGTGACCACTACTGTTCCAGGTATGCAGTGGCCATGCTTCACATTTTACATAAACTCCTTCCTTCAGCTGGTGACCTGGCTCATCTCTTGGATCCTGGCTGCTCTGCATAATGACTGCAATAACTCGGTGTCAGACAGGATCTCAGACTTGTACCTCTCCTTTCTTCTCAACACTGAAAGTAATGTTGGCAAATTTATTTTGTCTCTCGAGAGTTTCCAGTCAGAGACCTGAAATAACCTTGCGTCGATACCTTTGAAAGATACTATTCATTAAATCCTGAAGACAGATGAGAATGAAAGCAAAAACTTGAAGACAAAGCTTTACCTGTACAGTAGTCTCTGGTTCCTTAAAAGCCTCTGCAAACATTTACACTCCTCTTGTCCCAATAACCTCAGTCGATATCAGCCCTGGCAAGGAGCTACAGCCTGCTCCTTGATCCTTTCCTTAGATCCTCTTCTTCCTCATCAGCTAGTTTGCAGGTCATCTCTTTACAGTTCCTTTACTTTAACCCACAGAATTCAAAGAGGTTAACAAAATATCAAAGTAATGTGACAGGCACACAGAACTTAATATTCAATTAAAAAATACTACATCAAGCCTTTTCTCACATGCATGCATGACTGGGCTAATTCAGGTTTTGCAGGCAATTTGTCCACAGTTTTTAAAACCTTTGTTGTTTTATTATTTTTCTTTTTAGATGATATCCCAACATTATAAGCAGGTAATGAAATCATGCTAAAGAGAACCACACTCATGCCTGTCATTCAGTAGCAAAATCCTGCTGAACAGAGTGGTTTTTCAGCTATGGATACAGTTTGAGAGACATTAAGGACATCTAAAAATGATCATTTTGAGGACTCCTGAAATTCTAAGAGCTATTATGATTTGTAGTAAAAAAATTGTATCATTTAAATATTTAAGATGGAACACACCTTATTTATCAGATCTCTGATGAGAACTAAATCTTAACAACAGTACATATTTATAAACAGCACTTGAGAACACTGAATTCCAAGCAGAGTATCCTTATGGGTACATTACTAGCCATACCAAAGCCTTCTTTCCTGGTCTTAAATTCACCATCCTTTTGCAACATATAGATACCTCTTCTCAGTTAAAAAGCAAATGAAAAATCTTAATGAAACCCTACAGAACACTTTGTTCAAAACTTAAGACAAATCATTTACTCAAATTTCACGTAATAAACTTTGCAAAGTCACTCCACAGCAAAAAGGTATTTTTAATAGAACCATGAATCCTAAGAAAGAAACAGCACAAACTCCACCATGAAGACTTAAGTCTTCCCAAAGCAATAAGCAACAACAACAACAAAAAAACAAAACCAAAATGGAAACAAAATCTTGCTTTTACAAGGTATCGTGTTACCCAGATGCAGCATACATTTAATACATATTTTAGACAATTAGTCAGATACTGGTTCTAAGATTAAATCTGAGAGTCTGGAACTGCTATTATAAGGGAAATCTGGTAAAGCAGATGTTTAAGAATTGAAAGGAAAAGAACAGATGAGGGCAGTATAGATTTTTGTCAATTAATACTTTAGAAGATAAGGAAATACTTACAGCTATTTTTAACCACAGCTTCCTGCTGTTTTCCAGACTTACATTTAAATCAAAGTGCCACTTGCAAAGTAAAACTGCAACTCTGACAACTTTCACAAGCTGAAACTGTTCCAAGAAAAGAAAAAAAAACCACCAAAACAAGACACAAACCCAAACAGGATCCTTGCAACTCTTCTTCCCTAAGCAATCTGTGCCATATCAGCTTATGCTAGGCAGGGAGGATCTCAAGGGGTTATGTTTTCAGTGCTATAACGTAAAAGTAAACACTGAAAAATGGGAAAGAGAGTACTGATTCTTACAAGTCAAAGAGTCACAAACAGAAAGGGAGAAATAAGTGGTGTCAAGAAAACCAAAATTAGCAAAATTTCCAAGCAGAACAGAACAGATTAAGTTGACTAGTCATCACATTAATTAAAAGGGCTCTATATTTTCTCTAGGAAGTACACTAAAATACATTCCTTTTCCGTTTTACAGGTGTACCTAATTTAAAACAGCATGAAACTTATAAATAGGAAAAATCAAATAATCTATTTCCTCAAGATTGTTTGTTGCTCCACTTGTAACATCCAATTCCAGTTCATGTACTATGCTAAAAATTCTCTTACTACATCAGAAAAAGTTGCATTTTTTCTCCTAGATTCATTGAAATCAAAAAGACAGAAAAAAAAAATTTTCTGTATGTATGTGTGTGTATATATACATATATTCTGTATATATATGTTGTACAGCCTTAGTAAAGAGGCAGAGAAACTCAGAAATAGAACAATTCTAACACATCAAAGGCAGAAGTTACAAAGTGTTTTTTATTTTTTATGTAACAGCACCGTAATGGTTTGGGGTCTTCTTCCCTATGTGCCACAGGATGACAGTTTCACTTTCAGAAATTAGGTATTTAAAAAGTCATAATCATAAAAAAATACATATACACATACAAACACCCTGAATTTAAGGGGATGAACCTAAAAATCGGTGCACTGAAATGCTAAACTAGTTTTACACATAGTGAAACTTGGGTAAAAGCAAGTGCAATTCCAATAAAGGCATATAGAAACAACCACATCAAATGCCTTTCGAGTACTGCTATGGGTTGTTGGTAAAAACCAAAACTATGCTAATGAGACTTCTAAAATAAAAAGTTAAACGTGGAAATCAACTTTCATACAGTAGCATTAATACAGAAAATGAAAATCTTTGCAATCATCCACATATTCAGTCCTTAAGTCATTGAGAATGTTTTCAGCGCATTTCATAATAGCTGTTTCATGTCTTTCACAGCTCAAACTAAAGTATATAAAAATCACTGCCTATTTTAATACACTAAACAAAATTATGAAGTGTGTGACAGTTCAGGTAGAAATATCGATTATTAGCCATTAAAAATGAAGTAAGCGGCATTTCAGGTAATTTACTACTACACAAAATAGATGTTACTACTATTGGTTTGTCATTGCAAAATCTCTCCCTATAAGCAAAACCCAACAATTTAAAAATAAGCAGACTGAAATAAAAAGGAAAAAAACTCCAGAAAATCTAAATAGAAAGGCAATGCACTTACAGAGAGAAGATGAGAAAACTTTGCAGAGTAACATAATGTGGCATATTGGATCATACAGAAGACATTCCACAGAGCATATATATAAAATCTTGTTTCACTTTTATCGTATGCAGACGTTTTCATTTGGGAAATTACTGGAGTCACACTGCTCAATGTTAGTTTGCTGTTATCCTTTTTTCACAATGTTCCCTTGGCATCTGCAGTTAGTAAGTATCTTTTACATTTTTCTCCATTTATGCTGCAAAACCAAACAGTTCATCTGTCAGAGATGAACAGCAAATCACATAATTGTCAGGGCTTGGAGGCTGAAAGCTGAATTATGAGGAGATGCCAAGCAGAGCAGCACTGCCAACACCCACTGATCCTTGAAGGTGTCCAAGGAGATGGTGGATGATACCCAGTAGTGCTCTGCCCAGAAATGCGAGTTTAGGAAGACTTGCCTAAGATGGAAAATTGCAGTGCTCAACTTCTGCAGTGGGTGGGATAAACAAGAGCATGGGATCCACCAAGGCTACTTAAATCTAGTTCACGGGCTCTCTAACCTTGGCACTACCTGCCAGAACCAGCACATGACATGGTTAAGGGGGTCTTCAGGCCTGTGTGCAGGATGCGGATTGTTCTGCAGCTTCTCAGCAAGGTTTCTCCTCACTTTCTGAAAGACCAAGAGGGATCCAGTTGTGCTGAGAAGCTTTCAGGTTCTAAGGCGGTTTTGGTGAAAGACTGATAGCGCAGAATAGTTTTGGAAAAGATCTTTTGATATGAAGGTAAAGAGCTATTGGTCATCTTGGAGCCCTCAAACATGAAAAAGGAAAGCCCATGCCAGAATGCTCCATGCAGAAGAGCCTCCACCACATAGGAATCTCTGTGGAGACTGGAAGCAGAAGGTATGAACACATCCTCCATCACAGAAGGACCTCAAAAACTAAACAGAGAACCAGTGAAGGACAATTCCTAGCCAGATCCTTAGTTTGATTCAGGCCACAGAGTCCTTATATTCAGATTTGATGACTCAGTTGCAGAAAACAAGGCAACAGTTTCGATGCATAACTTCTATCTTAAAAGACACTAGTAATGTGAGTCCTTGACCAGACTTTACTAGTTTGGCACTGGTGGAACTGCACACTCTCACGGGTAAGGGTGGGAGAGCAAAGGGACAGCTGTGATCAAGAGGCAGAAGACAGGCTTTAATTACCTTGTCATCATGGTTAAGGAATAGCTCCCTCTTCTAACAGTGCAGCAAGGAACCAAGACGTTTACTGTTATTCCACAAGAGCTGCCTAAAGTTATGCAGGCTAGAATGAAATTTAATGATTGCTCAACACTCAAGTTGCTATTAGAACACTTTGTTTTCACTTTCTTATAAAAAGTAACATCAGCCAACTTTGTTAGAGTTTTGACATATCATCTAATTTGAGGCAGATACTTAACATGGAGCTCATCTGTCATAAAATAGCGAAAATAATTTCAAGAAACCTGGATACAGAAAATATTTTAAAACCTGAGCAAAATACATGTGCACACACACTGAAGCCTCATCTTTGAGCATGGTGGCACCTGTACATTTAGTAGAAGGAGCCTGATACATTTAACAATGTGCAATTTATAGGATAGGAATTTGCATTTTACTGTTTTCACCCCCTAGAACTGGCCTGTGGGAATAAGAAATTTGTACCTTCTAATGACAGTAAAAAAGATGGGATCACAACACGACATAGCAAGTCTCAGTAGGTCTTTTCAACTTTATCAGCTAAGATGTCTAAAAACTGTGTACACCCTCAGTATTTTCAGAGGTTTCTATGCTCCATTTTCCCCAGAGTTAGAGTTTCCAAGTTACAGCACCCAAACTGTTTTATACAGTACACAGACAGCCCCAACAACTGAGATCTTTTGTTCACTGACATTATCTGGAAGAATACTGCCACAGCAGCACTGGAAAAACTTCAGGAATTTTACCAAGAAAGTTTTACAATCTTTCTTTGACAACCATGACTTCAAGGAGAAAGTTGGTCTTTTCAAAAATGAATTTTCCCCACAGTTTTAGCTCTTTGGTTAGGTAAGCACTAAAAATACAATCCAGAAGCCAGAAAGTTTCTCCTAAGCTTTCAACTACTCTGTGCTGACACCTAGGCAACATAGAAAGGAAAATGTGATTAGAATGCAAAGGGCATGAATGAAGTGAGGAAAAGGAAAAAAGTAGATTGTACCAGCTGCGATGAGTGGGAAGCTGCAGGAAACTGGCAAGGGAGGATTTGAGCCTACTTGGCAAGAACAGTGGGAACTGGAGGGAGGGTCAATGGAAAACCAAATCATTTAGGCAAAGAGGATGGAAGACAGAAGAGGCAATTGACTAAGAGAAAGAAAAGAAAAATGGCAGGTGAAGGACTAACAAGCAGTTGGGTGAGGAGTGAGAATGAGGATGCTGAGAAAGTGGGAAAATTCTGGAAACAGAAAGAAAGGCACAAGCAGGGACTATCACAGAGCTGGGAAACTGGGAATGCAAGGGAAGGGACACAGAGACAGCATCACAGGTGCTGAAAGGCAGTGGGAAGAAGATACACTCATGTAGCTCTTTTCCATTTCTTCTGATAGACACCAGGGAGGTAGGGGCACAAGAAGATGGAACAGAGCAAAAAGGAGAAATATTAGAAAGAGGTCCAAGGAAGGAAATAAAGAATGGTAGTCAGAAAAAAGGGAGAAGAGAACCAGGTAAGCGTCCATGAAGATACTGGTACAGACTGAACAAAGAGAGTGTGATTGACACAGAAACTCTGAATAATGCAGTTGGGTATCATGAAGAAGACTGAGACAAATATCCAAAGATGGAGCAGGGAGGGGTAGAGGGTGCAAAAGCCAGTTGGAAAAGAGGAATTTTCATGCTCAGAGCTGCAGAAAAAGGAGAAGCTTCTATGCTTTTCAGAACTTTTTCAAGCGGAATGCCTGACTCTTAACTGTTATCTGTCTTCTCTCTTGGCAAAGGTTATACAGCTTGCAAGCAAAACAGGCCTTCTCCTATTCTACAGTAGTCAGTGTAACCAGCAGCAGCAGCCCAAGGCTCACGACTTCATGGGGAATTTAAGGGTTCACTACTTGCTCATCAACTGCATACAGACAGACAGAATGAAAGGGCAAAGGTAGCAGTTCAGGCTGTTAAACTTCACTTTTCCCACCTCACATGAAAATAAAGTCATATGAAATCATTATTTATGTGGCCCTTCCCAACAAAACTGTATTATTATTGAGTATAGAGGATGCAACTCCTCTGGGAAAGAATGAGGAACTGTCAGTGACTGTTGCATCTTTGATTCATTTACTGCAGAACTTGCAATGTTGTGAACGACACCAGGATTGCATCAAGGCAGTCTCTTGCTGATATAACCATATGCTATTCCTGTCTTTGCTACAAATTCGCTATTGACACCAAGCAGGTAATTCAGACCAAATTTATTTAAACCTCATTAATTATGCTACTTTCCCCATTTTTTTCAGTTATCCACCTGAATTTTCTTCTAAAGCAAACAGCTGCTAAATAATCAGTTGCAGCTATGCCAGCGGGCACTATTCTCGGTATTGCACAGTATTTCTCTTATTAAGCCACAAGTTAAGCAGGTTTAAGCATGGAAGTATTTAAGAATGCAAAAAAGTCACCCAAAATTGATGGAAAATTTTCCCTTTACAATTGCACCTCAAAGCAGCACTATGAAAAGAGGCAGTTGTGAAGTTTTACAAATACCTATTCAGAAATAATTTTTATTTCTGAGTAGCCTTGAACACTGCACTGCAAGATTCAAAGCAATATATGGAAAAATAAGGAGGAAAACTATTGTGACTAATTTTCCATTAAATATGTACCACACATCTGCACTGAAACCTAAGCTACATGGAAAAAATGCAAGTTATCAGGAACCTAGAAGCAATTACCCATACACATAAATGCACATACCTTCAGCGAAGAATCTGTGTTTGGAGAGGAAAGAACAGAGCAGAAAAGTAGTGAGATACAAATTAACTACGTAGCTTGCCATTTTTTAACCTCTCAGGGTTCTCTTAGAGCAATAAAAGTTAAAACTGTTTAAGACATAAGAGCACATAGATCAAGAAGTACATGAATTTAAAGGGGTCTCGCTTCAAGGGTTCTTTCTTTTTTTTAATAGAACAAGGCTTCCAAAACCTAGACTACAGTCTCAAGGTACTCCATTTGCTGTTATGCTTCTTTCAAAGCAAATTACATTTAACAAGATTGGGATATCAACAATTATCAGCCTCAAAGTGGTAAATTATGTTCGCAGCACACTTAAAACATTAAAAGCTTCTTTTGCTGCTAAAATTTAACACGTAAAATTACCAGGAAAATCCAGTAGTTTTTCAAAACAATCCTTTTCTGGTCAGATATAAACATTTGTTTCTCAGTCAGAATATCCACAGATCTGCCAAAAGCCAAGAAGAAACTAATGTTACACAGGGAACAGGTCATCTCTACACTGGGAATAAAGAACAGGTGATGGTGACTCACTTTATATGCATAACAATGGCATGACTAAGGATGAATTTCTCTGCAAAATATAGTAGCCCTTTGTCCAAAATAAACTTCAAAACCTGTCAATCACTTCTAGAGAATAAATATAAATTAACAGAATCGTTGATGTATTTTCTTCTTTGTTACGTGTGCATGCATCCTCTTGAGCTCAACAGAAAAACTTGGTCTTAAAGGTTTAAACTAAAATAAAAAAGAAACCCAGAGAAAGACTGGAATCCAACACAGATCATGTATTTAGAGTGGGTGTGCTTCATTTGAAAGAAAAAATTCCATTCCTGCTGTTGAAGACCAAAGAGAGAATATAATTTAAAAGAAGTCTTCTCATGAAGAGGGAATGTTGCAGAATGGTATGTCTTGTCTTGAAAAAGAAAGAATTTACAGCAAACTAGATGGACTCTCTGGAGTCTACCTCACTCTGGTTCAGATGGAGAGTTGCTGAAAATCCACTGTTCCCGTTTTTAATGTTATATGTAGTCTCAGGGGGAAGATTTGATTTGACAGTGAATTAATCCGTTCTTTTGGTTCTTCTTACAAGAGAAGTAATTCTGTGGTAGCAGCAACCATGTAAAGCAACTACATTGCAGGATTTTTCTTCCTCTTTGCATTACACTTGCCCCTTAGATTGTAATTTTTCCTTTAATTGTTCTTTCCTGTTCTGCACTGGTTTTTGTATGATATTCATTTTAAATTAGTTTATGCTGGCTACACATTTGATGAAATGTTGTTGATATTTTCTCTTTATGTAATTTGGTAAATACGATAATCTGATATATAATGAACTATAAAAACCTTCTCAGTGTGCCAGTATTGCAGTTTTGGTTTAGTTTAATGGTGTGTTATGGTACTGATTTCCTTGGAGATAGAAAGTAATCACAACTGCAGTAACCAGGACCATTTGCCTCAAATAAATTCTTTAAATAAAAATCAAGACTCTACGAGAAGTCAGGACCATTGCTACCAGAATATCTGCCATGTTTCACTCTAGTTTCCTCTCTCCAATTCTTTCTATGCTTATGAAGTTTTCCTTAACATGGAGAACAGCTACACAATTTACATCAGCTGATTTTGTACTTTTAAAAAGTGGATTTTACATACTTGATCTCACAATCAGCTGTTAAAATACATTAATATCTGGTTCCAAAATATGGAGCAAAAAACAGCTTAAATGAAATGGCAACTTCGTCTAAGCCCAGCTGTTTTCCAATTCTGCTTCCTACTTTTATCTGTACCTATACTCTATTTGCCATTTTAAATGTTCTTATTGTCATTCCACTTCTTTTGAACGGTGATTCTTCTTCATCTTATAAACGTCTTGCTTAAAACACTGCCTAATTTCTAAGAAGAAAAAATACCCCACAGTTTAAACAGTACTAGGTTTATTATTTATTTTCTTGTTCTACCTCCTACAGCACAATTCATTTTATTGCATGAATTTCTGCTGAAAAATTTTATATATCATGTTAAGATTTTAGTCTCTCTGAAAGATGAGACAACTGTCTGTTCTTTTGATGCATGCATTAGGAATTATAGACCAGATACTTGTCCTTTATCATAGGACAAGTACTCTGCTTCGGTATTAAAGTTTTTAAAAAACTGAATTTCATTTGTCTCTTTTGCTATTCTAGCATGTAATCTCTCTGCAATTCCATGTCACCCTTGTTTCCATGACCCTGAATAACTTCACATCATTAGCAAAGTCACTCTTTTTGCTCTCCACACCATTTCCAGATAATTTATTTAACAGCAAATATCCCAGAAAGTTTTCTGTATTTGTGTGAGTATTCTATTTTATCACCACTCCCTTTTTCTGGTACCCTCAATTTTAAATTAATTTCTCTGTCTAAAGGATTTAATAGGCTTTCACAAGGGTTTTGGCTAACCAGGTCAACCATGTCTCCCTCTTGTCCACCTGCCCTGTGACTCTTTTGGAGAAACCAGGAGTGTGAAACCTGCAGGTCTGGAACTCTCTGGACTCATCTCAGAGCTGTACCCTCCTTCCCAACTGCCCCGATACTGCAGGAGTCCTGAGCAATAAATATATTGAATCCCACAGATTGCTCAGTGATTTCATTCTCATGTCATCCATGAGGAAGACTACATTACCTGGGGGGCTGCTCACTCCCCCCACCTCCAAACTCTTAACAACCTGTTTCAAGGCAGTTTCCTTCTGCAAGAGAGCAGAGCTGGACTGAAGTGAACTTCTCCGACCTCCTATGCTGTGAACACAATTATCTAAAGGCTTTGCTTTTTTGTTCTGTGACCTTGTTTTCTTCAAGTGCCACTTCCATATATTAATCAGTTTCTAGTATTACAGAAAGCTTCGTATTTCAGATGCTTGGAAAAACAGGCTTTAATAGTTTTCAGGCACCTCATAAATTGTTCCCCAGGCTCTTGGTTTTGCCTTCTCTAATGTTTCTGGATTAAGCCTACTAGAACCTAATATACTTCCTATTTCCAATGCTGGGCACCATTTGAACTTTATGAGAAAAGGTTATCTTCCTCTTTCTGTACTTCCATTTACTCCACCATCTAATCATGCAAACTCTCTTGATCTTTCACACAAGTCAACTACTTGCAGGTTATGTGGTGATTTCAAGGCTTCAAGAAAAATTACATCACTCTTGGCTGTCCTTTCTACTTCTTTTTAGTTTTAAGGAACATTCTTACAGACATCCCAGTTGGGGATGGGGAGGGGCCTTCAACACAAAAACAAAGGACTTGTTTTGGACAGTTGAAAAATTCCTGCGGGAATGAAGTATAGTCTGATTGCTGGTAGAGTAATTCCTCAATAGCAGTATTTCCAGTATCTTCATTCGGGTCCAGTACATCATTCAGGACAAGTCAAAACCACTTTCCCTTGCAAGCTCTCCAACAATCTGCTCCGTGGTATTTCTGCTGTTTAATGAAAGCGTCATTCTGTGTACTGGGATACTGGCAACTTCTTGCACAAACTTATCACCTTCTCTAAAAGGAGGACCGAGCATTTCTTTGGTCTTTCTGGCATCTGCCAGTCTTGCAGTGTAATTTAAAAGGCACATCCAGATCCTTCAAATCATATTATCTGTGAACACAGTCACTGTGGGCAATGATTTTATTGTGACCTTGAGAGGACAACAAAGTTCAACTGGGGACGATGTGATTGTGTATATGTGCATTTATTTGCATATTAATGCCAGAGCACAACAGCAGCATGAAGTGAAAGCTGTATCACCCCCCTTCAGCAATCACGGCTTTTATTTTTGCACTTCTGCAGCTCACTTATGTGCTCTATTCTCCACTGTAAGTACCTAATTAAATACATTATAATTTTTCCCCATTGTATACTGTGCTATAAGATACTTCAGTTTGTGAGAATTCAACAATGTTTACAACCAAATGAAACATTTCTGAAAACAAATTCATTTGGGTTAAGTTTGGGCATTAATAAGATTTGTTTGCTCTTTAATAAAAGCACAGAAGGTGTAAGAATATGAGTCAGATGTATTAACAATACATTTTCTTTATTTTATTTTAAAAACATATCTCCTACTGACATATGCAACTAGAATTTCATAATAGAAAAATCTACGGGAATGTCCATCTCCATTCAACGCTATCCAGGTCAGTGTTGACTGATGGGAAATAAAAATGACTGAAACCGAACTTTTGGTTCCTTATAATACCAACAACACTTGTATCACCAGATACATAACCAAGTGATTTCAAGATCAATACATTGCAAACATGTTTAACCTGAATCCTACAAGTGTCAGGCTGCACTGTCAAAAGAAGTATAAGGTTGTGTCACCTAACAGAGATGATACACAAGTCTATATGTATACATAAAGTTCCCTAAGGACACCTCTAGAGAACAAAAAATCTTACCAATAGCCATAAGCCATAAAACAAAAATCACTTTTGTGCATCTCAACAGTGCTGAGATTCAACTGTAACTAAAACCGCATACTAGGTCTTCTTAAAAATAAGTTTAAAGAGTAATTGAAAACATTCATTATCTACTGTAATCTTCACAGAATTCCACTTTCAGTCTTTGTTATTCACATGCATTTAATAATTTCCTTTGGTTTCTTCATGCCATGAGGTAAAATTTGAAGGGATTACTTGCATCATAAAAGCAAAACCAAAACAACTCTACTCAAATCAAAGCAATTTTAAGTCGAATTGACAGCAAAATTAAAGACATTCACAGCCAGGTCTTGACATTTATTATACATCAAAAATAATAAATATAAAAATATTTTGACAGGATATCTTGAAGCTGAAGAAACTCTGAATTGTACATTTTCAAATATTCTGAATCAAGGCCTGAATACTATACTGAAGTCTCAGGTGAAGATTTTCAGTAGCTGTTTGAATGTATAAATATGAAGAACTGTAATGTATTCATTAAACCTCATAATCCTTGTCAGAACTACTATTCATCAATCCATATTAGCAGCAGGAAATGTTTACCATGCAGAAAACTCCAATATAATTTCCAGATTAAGAAAAAATACTTTCTCAATTGCCTAGTAAATAAGTTAGGAAAACATTATTCTATCAGATTTTTCAAGCTGCCTTGGTAGCACCAAGTTGCACCGCTATTTTCCCTCCCACTTCTGAATGCATGTTTTTATTTAGAGTATTTCTAAATTTCTTACTGATTAAAAGAAAATTCCATTAGATTTAAAGCTAAGCCACTGAATAAGCAAGTCAATTCACTCAGTGATAAACACTGGTAATTATATCAGCATATCAGCTTCAATAGATGGTCTCCATCAAGAAAACTAGAGAGTAGCTTTAGAGACCAAAGAAAGTGTTAAAAAAATGTTTGAAAGTCGACCAAAGCACACCCATTCTGCTGTATGCCTTTAATTGCATTGCTGTTGAAGAAACTTGCCACTAATGGAACCTATTAGGATACAGATTTTTTTCATTTCATTTTAGACTAATGCTTTAAGCTAAGTTTACCATGCATTTTTCAAACACAACACGCAAAGGTTCATCAACTACTGTAAGAAACAGAGGCTGCCAAAGGTGGTTCACTGGAAATTACCAAGCATTAACAGGGATGAAGCAGCTGCAGAGCACAAAGCAGAGGGTGCCCCGTTCTCACACACCAAAGCAGTACCACACCAAGAAGACAGAAGAGAACCTTTGGCCACATCCAAGGTCTTGACACAAGTCCCACACAAAATCATCCTGTGGTCTTCCTGCACAAGTAATAGCAAGCTCCCAGCTCTGAGGTTTTGAACATAGGCCATGAGACATTTGATATGGAACTAAGAATAGGTGAAACTATTTATTACACACACCCTCAAAAACCAAACCACAAAAAACCCAGACTCAAAGAAACTACAAGATTGTACCTACTCATGAACACAAGAGGGTTAGTTAGAGCCTGTAGATCACCACAGAAGACTGAAAGAATGTTGTTAATTTATGATGGGCTCAAGTCTAGAATTTAGCATGATTATAAAATTGACAAGAATACAAACTGAAATTTAACAGACAGGAGTAAACACTAAACACAGCTTATGATAACTTCACTATCTTTCAGGGGCCAAGTAACCAGGACACAATGGAGATGTAGGACAAAAGTTAAAATTTTTCTACTTCCAAGAAGTCAGAAGAACTCCTCTTACAGACAGGCAATAAATATGAATTTTGAATAATTCCTTCTGAGTAAGATAGCATGATCATTCTCTAGTACCTTTCTTTTTTTAGTATAAAATATTCTAACTAGTTTGGCACTAAACCTTTGCTCATGCAGAGGTTCTTATTCAAAGATGTTTTAAACATATCCTTGAAGTTTTTGTCTCCAAGTTCAGAGTAACAAGTCAGTTGTTTTAAATTTAACGTTTTTTATACTTAAATATGACTTTACTATCTATTCTTCCTCCCCATTTACATTTCACTTTCATTTACTAGTCATAATAACTGCATACAGTCATGTAATCAGAAAATTAATGCAATGTATGCCTCAGCTGTATTGTATTGTTCTTTACTATTCGTTATAGTGCATGCTTTGATATCTCCATTTAACTATTTAAATACAGACACATATTTAGTAATGCTTCTTTACCTACTGCCATGGACACCTATTTTATTTGATAGTGGTTTCTTCAATGATGTTGGTTCCTATCTAAAAAGCTGGAAGTCTTCAATTGGCCATAGCTTTGCAAAATTACTTTCCATCTGTAATATGAAACCATGAAGGAAATAAAAACAGTGGGGTTAGAATCAAATCTTTTAGTTCTCAAGGTTTCCTCTAAATTAAGTCAAAGGAGGAGAAAGCATCATCCTTTTTCGGGGCTGGGAGTTTTCCCTTTCAAGTCGCATGGGAGGAATAGAGAGATCTCTGAGTATATCAAAAGCAGTAACTGGACATTTTATAAACCAATTTTATAAAGATTTAAAAATAAGTTAATAATAGAACTGCATTTTGCAACCAGAGGTTAGGAATGCTTTCAGAAAGGGCACAGGAGGGAGGGGAAAGAGTAGGAAATAAAATAATAAAAACTTTTTTAAAGATGTATTTGGCTGAGGAGACCAAAAAAATCTGGGTACTACTGTGACATCTGCATCTTCTTGAGTGTATAACAGGATTTTTGAAAAGCTAGCATTCTTTACCCATAAAGTATGTTAAGTCCCTTCTTCTACCTGACCTTTCTGATTTCTATTGAAATGCCTTCTTTAACTTTCTATAGCCTCTGCACAAGTGTCCATGTTGGGGAAGTATGTAGGTCACAGAACATACTGATGTGTAACTGCAGTACACTGAAGAACCTGAAGTACTAATTTTTCTTTATTTGCCTTTAATAATAAAAAAAATTAATAATACTAAAACTGTAGGACAAAACTTAATTAGAATAAAATCTGTTTGCATATTACACACAAGTATTGACATGTAAAACATGAGTACTGTGCATATACAAGCTTTTCTCCTAATGGACTATTCATTTGGTATCTAACACAAACCAATCAAGAACTCACAGGGAAAACAGAATAAACACAGTCTTTTAAAGCAAGTGGTGTCTACAGAGTTCTACATGAAAACTCCAAATCTGCAATATTTACAAGCAGCCACTTGCTGCTGAAACCAGGACATGAGTTATAACATGGCAATTAGTACTCATGACAGTAGAATACCTGCATACCACCTCCGTAAGGCACATTTACATTAGGTATTGGCCTCAACAGTTTGGCACGTGAACCTGTATTACACAATATCATGTGCATTTCCAGCAGGCTGAACTCCCACAAGAAACAAGACATTTTACTTTTATTTTTTTAATATGAAATCTCAGCCAGGATGTGATCAGCTAGAATGCTTCTCAAATGTGACTCTTACAGGTTGTTTAATTACCTAGTGTAAATATCTGCTTAAAGAATTGCCTTACTTAATATCACCGCTGCTTAAGTTTATAATTCCCAGTTCTTGAACATTTCACACTGCTCACATACCCAAAACTGTAAAACAGTCCCATCACCGATGTTTTCAAAGTAACAACCAGTACAAAAGATCCTAATTACCAGATTAAATTAATAGAGGAAGGAAGCATTTACCTTTAAACCACATCCTAGTTATAAAAAGAAACCACACAAGTCTTAAACAAAATAATTTACTCAGCATGCAATTATAAGGGCCAACATGAGAAAGAAATGTTCTCAAGGGTGACACTGGAGTCCCCAGAAAGCAGCACGCCAACACAGATACAAGCACATACAATGCCAAAGTTTGTTGTATCTCTGCATAGGTTGAGGAAAGACTTGCATAAATATTTCCATACAGTTCTCTAGGTCAAGATAGCACAACTAACAGTGCAGCTGCTCTTTGAAACAGCTTGAAACTTCCTGAAGAATCAGAACTGAATTTTTAAGTACCTTCAAATAACTAACAACTCCCACTCAAATCAAATGAAAAAGTTTAAATCTGAAAGTAAGCTACAAAGTTTCTAAGATCATTACATACAAGTAGCTGTTGACTAACAAATTCCCAAAAGCCACATAAGCACCAGAACTACTCTTGCAAGCAAAGATCAGCGTGTGAACCACTCTAGGGTTCTGAATCTGACCAAAAGAGCAAAGTTCTCTCTCCCCCTGACCTGTAGCCTGCACTTTACTAATGACTGAAGATGAACAGAAAGGCTACAGCATTTGAAGGTTACTGGTTGTACAAAAAAGGTAAAATCCTCCACCTGAGAACTGATGTAGAAGATATTCCTGCAGTGCTTTTAAGGACGAAACTTATAACATTGCAGAGATGACTTAGGCATCCAGTAGTAAAAATATTAAATATGTCTTTAAAAAACTGTTTTCTAACACTCCCACAACCTCCCCAGAGGCGTAATATGCCCACAGATAAGTCAACATGCAACAGTGAAGAGTTACAAGGTTTGTCTGTGACTCTGTGTGGGGGACAGACAGACACAGGGATAGGGACAGCACAAGGGATGTTATTTTACCATCAAGCTGGAGAATACTATTGCAAACTTGAATAAGATAGTAAGATCTAAACATCAGTAAAAAGAACAACAATCTTCTCTTAAAATGGATGAAGTAGAGAAGCAGCAGTACACTTCAGAAGTTCTTGGGTTTCAAGGGACATCACTTGGTGTTTAGTTGTTTAATTGTTCAGTTTCAATTATTCTTCCCAAGCTGTGCATAAGGGGTTATTGCCTGGATCAGGTTTTTTGGCCATCAATTAACACTTGTAAGAAAATGGATTATGAAGTTGTAAAGACTTTTATCAATGGAATAAAATAAAAACAAACTAGGATTTTCTCACAGATAAATTTAAGCACTAGATACCAAAATAAGTGACAGGGAAGAGATGGCAGGGTTGAGTATAAGCCATAATTAACTTGTTCTATGTAAAGGGTGGATTCTTATCACAGAATCTGTTCTTTGAAGATGCTCATCACACAAAGTTAAGACTGATAAAGCACCATATGTCCATTTAAATTATATCCCAAAATGTTATCTTTTCACAGAAGTTCATCCTCAGTAATTTACATATCTTGAGGAATATGGAGAACACGAAGAATTCTGCTTTCTATACAACTTCAGGAAAAGCTCTGTTTCAGAATCACCAACAGCTTAGCTTTGCACTGAATACCAATCCCATTAGTTTCTTAAAACATCTGCTTACTGCTGAAACATAGTCAGTAGATATGTAGGACATCCTAAAATGACAAGTGTTCTGAGTTTTATTTTATTTAAAAACAAAAAAGATCATCAAAAAGACTTTTTATGGTTATGTGTGTCTGATTAACTAATTACATAACTAAATCTACATAGTGCAACCTGCATCAGTACAAATACCAAATAGAGAATACCAAGTTCTGTATCTCCTAACACACCTCTCAAGAAACATGCTTTCACAGCAGTCTTCCTCAAAGACTAATGGCAGGGAGGAGGAATTCTGCCTGCATCTGTTCAGTTGTTGGGTTTTAAATATAGATTTTTCAGTTTACTTTGCTTCTTACAGGCACAGACAGAGGACAGCTGTGGGGAAGCTCTACACGTATCTTGTTTTCAACTTATGCCAACAAGATGCTCACAAGACTCAGCGATCTGGTAACTCATATATTAAAACCCCACACACAGGATACACAAAATTTCTTCACAAGGAAGTTGTTTCCTGAAAGATAGGGCAGAAAAATAATACTGTACTGCTCCTTTTCAGCCTGTGCATTACGAAATAGTGACTAGTGAAAACTGGTATTCCCTTACAAAACATTACAGATGAAGTGACCAGAAGAAAGAAACAAGAAGCAGTTAAAAAAACATTTACACTGACAGTTTGGCACAAAAAGATCTCCTCTGACTCTGACAAGTTTATGATCTCTGAGAAGCCAATCCCAGCAAAATCAGAGCACTCTCAATCAGAAAATAGGAAAGAAAGGTATTTACACTGGTTGCTCGCAGTTCTGTCCCATCCTGTCCCCCCACATCTTCTAGCTAACTGACACATGCAGCCTTCTGGCAATTCTGTTTATTACATTTGAACATGAGCTTTATAAATTTCAAAGCTTCTTGTGTTCAGTAATATTGCTCTATCCATGCACCAAAACTTAGCAGAATGCTCATTGGACGTTTTACCTCTTTGATGCAGCAGTAGAAAACTAGGGGACAAAAGAGAAGGTGTGAACCCATTATTCCTAAGTTCCACACATTCTCCAAATTAGAACATGTAGCAAAACAGGTGTATCACTCCTCCTCAGATATTTATGAAATAACTGGTTTTGTCTACACAGTCAGAGCCCACTGAATGTTTAACACACTTAAAGAAAGCTTCATGGCTTAATGTAACATAAGAGAAGGTCTATGGACCTCATGGACTAGGGCACTGCTGCCACTGACATGCTGCCCCTAGCCCAGAAACATTGATTTGGAGTGGGAAGATGTAGCTTGAACACTGCAAATAGACAGAAAGAGGAGGAAGTTCAGGACTTGTATCATCTAACAATGATCCTGGTCTTCTTTTGGATTATTTTCCTTAGCCAAATCATCCCAAATTTTCATCTGAAATTACCTTGGTTCCAAACAAAATTACTAATTAAGCATGCTACAGGTGGGAGGAAAGGAAAACCGTCAACAGCAATGCGAACATGAAAAAACCTCATGGAATTATGGTTTTAAATGTAGCCTGTTCAGTTTACTCTTTGGTTTCAAGTGTTCAATACGTACTATGAAGAGTCATTAAGACCACAGAACATGGAAGTTATCTTTCTGACCCACTTCTGTGTAACTTTGCATTACATAATGGCACAAGGGCAACAAAAGGAGTCAAGCCCTCTCTTTGACAAGGACTCTGGTTCATTTTGTATTTGTTAACAGGTTCAATAAATATTTGAAATGGGACTAGAAAACTATGCTAACAGTCTGACATTCTTCCCCACCCTTTTGTCCCTCCCAAACAGAGGAGATTGGCAGGGGTTATTGTTGCTCTGCACAGCAGAGTAGTAGGAATTAATGCCATCATCACATTGGACATGGAACAACTTTATTTTCACACTTTTTAACATCAGTGTAACACCACTATTGCAGAGTTTCTTTACTTAGCATACAAAACTTTAGCTAAATATTCTCATTTATTACCATTGTTTATTTTCAACTATGAACCATTAAAGCCACAGATATACAATATAAACTTTTCCCTCTCTCTTAACAACGAATTTAGAACATACTTAACTTTCTGCCAGATTATGCATGTTAAATATTTCCACGTGCCAAATATGAATGCAGTAACTGCACCCAAGCCTGTTCCACAGAAGAATGAGTGGTCTGCTGCAAGTGTTCACAAGCTCAACTGAAAATGTGTAAAAACCCACTGTGTTGGTGGCAGTCTGAGATCATCTAGAGCAAGAGGTGTTCAGCCTGTACATTTGATCCATTCCCAGCCAGTGACAACCAATTATAAAGAAAATCCCACAAGCAGAAATACATCAACCTTCTCCTGCAGAAGCCCCATAGTAACAGGCAGATTACAAAGCAAAACCCATGAGCTGCTATGCCAGGCTGTGCAGGAAGCATGATGCAGCAATTTCCATTAGCACCAACACTTGCACACATCTTGCAAGAGCAGGGCTCCTCTCAATAGTTTACAAGGACGTTCTATAACTTGCTCAGTGACTGAAACTTGTCCAGCTTCCATTCTTTCCTCCTGCTGCTGTTCTACACACTGCCGAGTAAGGTGCAAGCAAAAAAAGGGAGCTAGTACAAGGGATGGTAGTTTACACTGAGAAATGTAATGCATACTGAAAGGACTTTTAAAAACTCTGATAGTACCAAACTATGTTCAGTAATTCAGAACACTATTCAGCTGTAGTGTTCAACTGTGTTTCCTAAGGAGGGAGATGTTTATAGAAGTTAGAATACAATGCTTTAATCTGGCCCAGTAGCTTTACATTTTACACACTATGGGTACTAGCAGTAGGCTGAAGAGAAAAACATTCAACACTTAAACCTACATTGGACTACTACATTATATTAACTGCTTGCGCCCTTAAAATGAAGCATGGGAAGTTAGCTTGTTTTCCTTGCAGGTTTCTCTAGCTTTCTCTCAATTTCTTTAAAGCTATTAATTGCAAGCACCTTTTTCTTCTCTGAATGTAACCTTTTACATTTTCTTCTAAATCTGTTTTGTTTTGTGCAGCTGCTAATTTGTAAGTAGACAGTATCTGGAAACATTACAAGTGAGCAATAATTTAGCTGAAAGAAGCACAAACATATGGATGGGTAATTACTATAGAGACAGCTGAAGAGTAAAGAGGGAAAACTACCTAAAATTTGTAAGAACAAAAACTCCCACCAAAACCAACACCCCTCAATCTTAACACAGGAGTACCTTCCCAAGATATGGGACTGCAAACTATTACACTAATATGAAACATTTGCAAAGCTTTAATATATACTCCATGCTGTGTTTTATCACCCATCCATCTTTTCCATTGAAAACAAAACACGTAGAACTTAAGAACTAGTCAAACTGCAACTGTTTATGTTTTCCTATTACAGTGGGAGTTAGTCATGCTTTTCTACAAACAGTTTTGAATAATTTCAACCTGTTCTTCAGTCAGAGAACTGCAACAGCACTTACTTGTGTACAACAATTACAAGTGCTCAAGAAGGATAGTGAAATATCTGTTCTGCATTTCTTTTTAAGTTTTTCCTTGAAACATAAACACCTTAAGTTGGAGCTCATGACACTTTCTTCAGGAACTGCTTGCAACTGTTATGAGATGAATATATGGTTCTACATATCTCTCTGCGTGCATGACTGCCTTTTTAAGAGATAAAATTCCTACAGCAGGCTACAGGAGATGCTGTTCTCATCATGATGCTCTTAACTTTAAATGACTGGAAGAAGACACTTAAGAGTAGAATTCTTCAGGAGGATAAATGGAAAGACCTAAATAATCAGAGATGCAAGTATAGGTTACCTAAACCAAGAAGATGCCCAGGTAGATGATGAAAGACAACCAGCAGTACATATATAAGCCTGTGCTAAAATATTTCCCCCTGCCTCCCAAACATGAACAGCTTTCCAAATAATCGTGGAGCATCCCACATTGAAAGGGACCCACAAAGATCACTGAAACCAACATCTATAAAACATATATTTAGCAATTCAACAAATTCAGGAATTTAGTCACCAACTGCCAATAAATACCATCACTTGAAGATCAAAATCACATCCTGAATTGATTAGATGTTGGAATAATCATATTTTGTTCTGTTAATCTCCAACTTCCCCAAGAACAATGCAACTCAGTTAAATACAGAGGTGGGTACAGCAGGTTAATCACTAATGTCAGTGTATACTAACAGAAGTCTCACAGATGGCATTTGACAAATATTAACTGATACGAAGATATTTTTACAGAAATGCTCTCCTTTTCCAATCTCCAAAAACACCAAAATATCATCACAAAACTAACATGAAAATTGAGATAAATATATTTCAACTTTGAAGAGACAAATAGAATGCTGCAGTTTAAAAAAGGGGAAAAAATAAAGGTCAAATATCAGTCTGAATTTCAGTATCTAAATTTAAGTATTAACCTTCATTCTGCCCTCTCATTACTGCATCTCATCTAAATTAGGAGTCACAGATCATCACTATTTAAAATTGAGCTTCCAAGTCCAAAACCAGTTAATTATTTCAGCGTGCAAAACACATGCTCCTCTGAGCTAATTAAATCATGTAAGGACTCTTACTGGCATTTACACAAAATATTAGTTACCACACCCCTCAGTTGAGAGCCCAGGACAACACAGTTACAGATCAAGGCGGTCTCCACACAATCCTAACAGTGTTCCAAGACCATGACACTTCTACACCTCACACTTGAAACTTCTCTCACTTCCAGTGTAGTGTAAATACACACCACCTCTCAACAAGTTTGTAGGGTCACTATAAACAAAACAATTTCAGCAAATTAATGCTCTTGGACCACTGGAAGGACAAGCCAAACTAAGTGGAGGCAGCATTACTTTTGCTGGGAGGCTTTTTCCTCAAGAGAATGACAGCCCTGCCAATATTGCTTAAAGTCAGGTTCATCCTCTCTTCAAACTTCCTTTAAGGAACGTCACAAGATAGCGGGCTGTATCAGGTGTGCATTGCAAGGTGCTGGTAGTGGGATGCTACAGGGGTGGCTTCTAGGAGATGCCAGAAGCTTCCTCCATGTCCAACAGAGCCAATGCCAGCCAGCTCCAGGACAGCCCTGCTGCTGACCAAAGCCGAGCTCATCAACGATAGCAGCAGCACCTCTGGAATAAAACATTTGAGAAGGGGGAAACTGCTTGGAGTAACAACAGTGGAGAGGAGAGTGAATATGCGAGAGAAACAACTCTGCAGACACCAAGGTCAGTGGAGAAGGAGGGGGAAGAGGTGCTCCATGTGCCAGAGCTGAGGTTCCCCTGCAGCCCATGGTGAAGACCACGGTGAGGTAGCTGTGCCTCTGCAGGTCCACAGTGGAGCAAATATCCACCTGCAGCCCATGGAAGACCCCACACCAGAGCAGGTGGATGCCCAAAGAAGACAGACCCAGTGCGAAGCCCATGCTGCAGCAGGCTCCTGCAGGACCTCTGGACCCGTGGAGAGAGGAGCCCATGCCGGAGCAGGTTTGCTGGCAGGACCTGTGACCCACAGGAGACACACCATAAGGGAAATGATTTTAACTTCAGTAGGAGACCTATCTTCCCAGAACACACAGATCCTCTAATGCACTAGGACACGGACTAATGTAATTAACAGACTAGTGTAATTAGTGCGGCAATCTCCTTACCCTCTCAGAATACGGAACATGTCTAATTTGTCCTGCTTCCCAGCTCCACTCCCATCCTAGGTGGATAATCACTTACTCTTTCTGCTTCTTGAGTCAATAAGACAATCTCTTATGTTGTAGACACTACTGCTTTGGCTGCTTTACACGCCAGAGTGCAAAAGCAAATTCCCAAGCACAATTGTGAGTTCGGTGAACAGAAGACCAGCTGGTAGGAAAAAAATATGAATTACAGTTTCAAACCATCCTTGAGGACTGTCAGCATTGGCTTCGTTCATGAGCTGAAGCTTCAAGGACACGCAGAACCTGGGGAATCTCTGCAGGCATGGGTGGTAGCAGCACATCAAGGGAACACAGTTCTGCTGTGAGACTACACAGTCTCCTGCACAAGCGTTTTTCTTCCATGTACTGAAGTGCCTTAAGATGGTACTTGAAAGCTTGGCAAACACAAACTTTTACAGCTTGAAGAACCTGGATAATCTGAGTATTTCTTTTAACTTTCTGAGCAACTACGCTGCCTAGCTTTCCATGCCCTTTACACGTACTAAAAGCTTTACAGCTGACAGATATCACAGAGCAAGTATCTAAGGTTATTCATAATTATTATTCCAATAATTTGTCTGTTTGGGTATGCTGTCACTATTTGTCATCCTGAACAGTGTGAGAAGAGGTTATTAACACAAACAGACACACAAAGAGGTTCACACATTTCTGCATGTGCCTGTTTTCATATTACTAAAGCCACAGCATTTCTGGATGTGGTCTCGCTAAGAAGGTCTAGTTTTAAAATCTTGACAGGTATGAATTATATATATTAATGCCACAAAAGCCTTAATTATACTGACAAGACCTGCCTTTCAAATTTACTTTGTTCAGGAAATACTGTAACATGTACCTTTGTAAATTATTATTTTCCTAATATAAAATGGATTTAATTTAGAAGCATCCTCAGTTATTAATAACACTACTTGTAGCTGTGCCTCCAGTCTACAGTTGCTCACCATAAAGAGCATTACTCCGAATTATACAGTACACCGCAAAACATCTGTAAAACACCCAGAGGAACTCATTCCAACTCAGGATTTACTCAAACTATGAGTTGTTTTGACTTCTCTTCTGAAACTGCTTTCATGGAGTTAGCCAATGTGTTCTGATAATTTGTGTTCTTGCTATATCAAGCATCTCTAGTATCACAGTTGGATTTAATACTAGTAAAACTATCATTCAAATTCTAATTGTCTTTTTAATTTAGTAAATAACCTGGTTCAAGTACTTTAGGGGGCTTTTAAGTAGACAAAATAAACAAAGAATAGCCTTGTCAAAAGGCTAAAACAATTATAATCAATTTTCAAAATGGCTCTGCTTGTTCCCCACAGCTCCAGTCCATCATACCCTTAAAAAACCAACAAAAAGTTTAATTTCCCTGTCACTTTATGGCATGTTGAGTTGAACTTAACAGTACAATTACTGTATGGAGTTAGCATTTTCTCTACTGCCTGAGATTTAACATCTTTTTCATATGTTTCCTCAAGTAGATTTAAGTTCTTACATGTCCTACAGCTTTTTCTCTAAACTTTCAATGATATCGATACACTGAGAAGCAATCAGGGTAGCCTATGAAACAGAGTTCACCAAACACAAGTTTTAACTTCTGGTCGTGTTATTTGCCTAAAGGGAACCTGAAGTCAGAAATTTAAAAAGGCATCAGAGGAGCTAAATTCTGCTAAGAAGTTTCTAACCATTTCAAAGACTCTTGAAATAACATTGTTTGGTCCATACTACTTAAAAAGGCCATCATAACTTTTGTTAACCCATGGAACAAGCAGTATATCGAAAATAGTGAGCTATTTAAGATGACAGTAACTTCAATGTGAAGAAATTCTAAAAACAGATTAAACCCCTTTGGATCAAGCCTTTGAAGAGCTCTCCATCTAATTCTAGGCAAAGTCTTTAAATTTGGCCTTAAATACACACATAGAACTTCCTCAATCACATATTCCACAGTAAGAAGCTGGTGACTGTCTTTGTTCACTAAGAAAACAAAAATGTGATTCCACATTAACCTACAAAGTACTTTTAAAGACTATATAAAAATGGCCAAAAAATGCATGAAAAGCAGCAAGTAATATCCTAAACATCCGATGGGTATGTTCTTGATAAATACAGAAAGCAGATTATCATTATTGTACAGAATTTTCCATAGTAACCTAATGCCTAACAGCCATCAGCTGTGAGGGGTTGCATGTTGCTGACAATATTTAGGGGCTGCAAATGACCTAAACTGGCTCTAAGTGAGAGAGTTATATTCAAAGGCACAGCGAGTGGGAGATGCTCTACATAAAGCATTAGTGAAATTAAAAAAAAACCAAACAAACCAATACCCACAAAAATGAAACCCCAAACAAAGCAAACAAACCAAAATCAAACACATGCTCTTCAGTCACCATCAAACAACCTTAAAGCCAGTGCCTATTATTGATTCAGAAGAGGGAGACTGATTAGCAGAGCTAGACAGAACCAAAAACTGAACACAACCGCTCCATTTCAAGCTGATGAAAACACGAGAGTCAAAGACAGTAGGAAAAAAATGATCTACTTTTCCTCCATGAGGTGGATGTATTCTTCCTCATTATTAATCTTCAAGGGTAGCAAGGAAGAGCAAGCATGTAATTTGTGAGAAAACAATCAGTGTTTATTACAAGAACACACACCAAATCCTTCAAAGAAGACGGTTCCAGCAAGGTTAAAAGCAGTCACCTGTTTCACTTTATCAGCAAGTTCCTTACCCAGATTTACACATTATGCAGAAACAAAAAGAAAAGTGGAAAAATGACTAACAAAACAGTAGTGAGATTCAGTGCAGAAATACTGAAGTGGTTAGGTAGAAAAAGCAGGTTTCCTCACAGCTAGCTTTGCTGAGTTCAACTTCTGCACCTGGTGAAGCTTCTTGAAGAGGAGTGCGATATGAGACAGGCATTCACTTCTTCAACCACATCCAAGCAATTAAAGATTAAGTTGGTTATGCTCACTTTTAACAATTGCTTGTTTTTCAATACCACATATCCTTCTATACTCTGAGACAGGATTATACAAGAAAAGAAACATCCCTACTTTAAGTCCTCCTCATGCTTCCACCATGCTTTCACGAAACTCTGGCTGTGGTATGCTTCATCCGTCAGCTTATCAGTTTTGATTGTTCAACATTAGATACGCTGTGAATTATCATTTTTCAACACCAAAAGCATAACTTCTGCTTCATTCAATGTAAGAACGATGTAACTTAATTGAGGATTTTCTGAGACGTGGCCACTGCTTTCATACATCCACACTCAAGATGCAAAGGCTGTTCTGCTTAATGCACTTGGAAGAGCCATTGTAAACTTAAATTCAGGTATAAACAGCTGTCTAGTTGAACTGAGATGGCTTCTGTTTTGGTAGAAGCCTAACAAGCAAAAAGTGTTACTCTCCATGATCAGGAGCTGCTGAAGGAGCAGCAACCAACTCGCCAACTTGAATGACTACAGGGAGCTCAGAGAAGCAGATGGATTACAGCAATACCATCCCTCCCTAAACATACACACACAAATATTCCCATAAAACCTCACTGCTTGCAGGCTCACACATTGAGACAGGTAACATAAAACCTCCTCAGCCTACAATTATTCAGTCCACGAAGCATCTGATGGACACAGTAGTATGTGAGGATCACCGCCAAGGACTCTGGGAAAAAAATATAGAGTCTCATTTTACTCTGCCGTAGAAGATGAAACTCTTTAGTACATCTGGAACCAACTCTTCTAGAAAGGCTCAAAGCTGCTTTAACAAGTATTCAATCACTGTACATGCTACAGATTTTACATCTTGTGCAATGAAAGACATAAATAGAAAGTGTATTACAATTATTTATTGAAAACATCCCTCTAATCCAAAGAGTCAGTTAAACCATACTGCATGAGCAGCTTGCCTCTTAATCACTTAAAATGTTCTACACCTTCCACGGCCATGCAGAAGTTCTGACAGAAGCAATGCACCTGCATGCCTTTATTTCCCCAGAAAAGCCCATTCAACACATACACACACACTGTACAGAGAATTCCCATTCTTAATACACATTAATGAATCTGTTCAACATATGTGCACATGCTACTTCATACTGTGCAGAAAACAGGTGAAAGAAAAAACTCTGTTCTAGTTTTCTAACTTGTCCTAGAAAGTACAGATCCAGAATTCCAAATGCAATACGTAAGTGAAGAACAAAAATTTCTATATCAGATTAAATTCTGCAGAGAAACAGAAAAGTAGAAATAAACAAACAAAATCTCAATCTACAGCAAAAAACCAAACAAAAACCACCAAAAAACTTAAATCAAATTGTCCGAAGATGCTGTTCTCTGTCCACCAGACAAAAATTCCTAAGCTTCAATAAGCTTTTAGATAAACTCAGTGAGATGAAGATGCAGTTAGCATGAAAAAACCAAAAGTTTAGTTGTTCCTGGATTCCCTAGCCATGATCACCTGTGAAACTTTAAAGAAGACCATTTCTTTAAGAAATGGTTTAACAAGTCAACATGTGTGAAACTGGTTCTGAGCACATCCCATGTCCTTCAAGGGCATCACTACTCTAAAGTAAAAAAGCTTTCTGCAAGGAATGAGTAGTCATTGACCCCACTAAAGAGTTCTAACAGAAAATAGAGAGAACAGTGGCAGCCAAAAAAGCATGCCAAACACTCTCACAAATCTCATTTTTATATAAAAGTCAGAAATACTCTGGGATTTTTTTCTTTATTGTAGTCAGAAAACACTCTATTTCTTGTAAATCTGTGCCAGTTTCTAGGTCTTAAGTAATAAAGACATATACTAAAGACTATAAATTAAAGGAAAAAGTCTCAACTTCCTCAAGGTGTGATGCTATCTTAATTTTACCTTTTCAGTGTGAGGATATCAGTCTTCAGTGTTTCAAACGCAGTCAAGGCAAGGGAAAAAACCCCACACTTTGTAAGTTTCCTACTATTCTTTTAGGGCAACAAAAAATAACTGGCTAATTAGCAGAAATTACCTCTGTCTAATGATATTAAAACAGTCTCACAAACACCCCTTGCTGGTTTTGTTCACAGTGATATAAAAAGGACATTACTCCCCAGGATACACGAAGAAGCCACGGTCTGGATTTCCAGGCTTCTAGATCCTGTGTACTTTACTCTTAGATGCAAGCTGAGGCCTTGCACTATTTCCCAGGAGAAAACAAAGGCTTCAACATGAAGTCTATCACAACCTGAACACAGAAAGATTACAACTGTGAAGAGTCACAAGTGGTACAAATATCCCATATACTTAATTTTCCCATCATGATTTGTTTTGCTATACAAGGATCCTCAGTGTAACGAAAAATACAAAAGTCCTTTGTGCAGAGGGCAAGTGTAGCTGAAATAGTGCCAAAAAGACTGACACGCTTTTTGCTCCATCTGCCTGCTAATAACCATAGGAGCAATCAGCCAGCTGTCTCTGCTGTTGATCTCCAATATCCAGAAGTTCCCGGAAGACGCACAAAAGTCCCCAAACCCACACTCACAAGCAAAACCACAGCAAAGAAAATGTAAAGCCGTTTTCCGCAACAGACTGGGAGACAGAAGAATCAACAGGAAGATTGTAAGGAATTCCAAGCAAATTTTTCTTTGTTTGCTTAGCGAGAAGGAGAGGGAAGTTTACCTCATGCTACAGCAAGTAACTGTCCCAGCAGTAACTCAGAGTTTGGCTAGCAGTGGCAGTACTCTTACAGTGAAGGAGATTCAGCATGACTATCATGACATTAAGAAAACAGTACCTGCAAATCACCGTTTTAAGAAGCAATTATCTAATGGGCTTTTGGTAAGTGCTGCCGATTTATCAACAAATCTTAAACCAAACAAAAACAAATACAAAGGGTTTGGGGAGGGGAAAGATGCCCACAACAAAAACTCTACTGCTACCTTTCCCTTTTGCAACACAACAGTGTATTAAATAGGATGAAGCCTAAATAGACATAAATGTAAAGGAGATCGTACAAATGTATTTAGTACCCTCTCTATAAAACAATGTTACTCTACACTGTTTTCATCTGCATAAATGAAACATATACTCAGCCACTGGAGGGCTCTTAAATCTGAAGATGTACATATTGGTGCCCTACTCCAAGAATTTTTTACTTACTTTTTCAGAACTAAGAAGCCCAAACTGGGACCCTTCAGCATTTACTTAACAGTGCTATTACACTTTGATCTCAAACCCACATACACGCTTTGCTTATAAATCCCCTAATCCCCACAAAATTTCACATAGTTGTATAATGGTATAATGATAGGTGAGGCTTTTCTTTTAATAAAGCAATAGAAGAGTGATCCCAGGTGCCTGATGCTAATGAAACTGAACTACATCTCAAAACTTGGGAGGGGAAAAAAAACCAGTATCAATCTTTTCCAAACTTACACTCCATTCTTGTCAGATTATTTAAAAGTGAACACCAAGACATAACCCAGTGTTTTCTTCATCCCCTCAGGTTCCTTAATTTTCAGCTGTAGTGGCTTCAGACTCTTGTCATCCAGTTACTGGAAATGAGATTTCTTCCTGGCAGTATGTGCCACAATTGCATGTTCCAACACACAGGGCAGCGCAGGCTTGCACACTCTGCTAGTGATTAGAACTGACTCCTCAATGTTTAATATAGACAGATAGCTTGGGAAAGCCTCAGAAGCACCTCTGCTTTAAATTATATGTCCTAAACAGCCATTGAGACAGGGGAAAGAAGATAGAAGACATCCTTGCCATTGATACTAAAAGTAATTTACAGGCATTCTTTAGGCAAGGGATTGACTAAAATGAAGGAACGACATTTTTAGATAAAGAAACTGAAGGTATGTATTTTGATACTGCTCCTGAAATGTTATACGTGACTTGTAAAACTGATCAGTATAAGGAACAAAAAGACAACATACCAGTTAAAAAAAAAATCCAAACAAAAACACCAAAGCAAACAAAACTAAATGCTACCAACTGTGATTTCAAGTTTGGTAGTAATAATTTGCTTACTTCTTGCCACAAATTACGTTTCTTTATACCACCACCATATGCGATGAAAATCACTCAGTTAAAGAACTGCCTACCTCAACTAGCAGCATTTTTCAAAGTACTTTATAATTCTGCTCTTGCTCTCTTTTCTAAGTTCTGTTTAATGATAGGGTTGTTTTGGGTTTGGTTTTCTTTTGGTGTGTGTTCTTGGAGGCTTTTTTTTGGTGGGTGTTGCTGGGGTTTGGGATTTTTTTTGGCAGAGGTGGTGTGTCAGGCATTGTATAGGCTTCTGACCTGAAACTTAGAACCATGGAACAGTTTGGGTTGGAAGGGACCTTTAAAGGTCAAACTTCCAGATGTGCTGCTATTGCCATCTCTCCCATGGTAGAATATAACGAAGTATTTTACTGTGACTGGTTGTAGCTGAAAGAAAAACCATGCATACAATAAGAGAGAAAAGTAAAGTGTGTTGGTTTTATACTTCTGATTCAGAGTTTTTCTAAGTGACCTGAAGTCTAACTTCAGGAGTTTAGCACTTGCTCAAGCTTGGTTTTTTGTTGTTCAAAGTCACAACTCACAAGTTGCTTCAAGTAAGCATGGTGTGTTAATTAGTTTTAAACAGGTCATAAAAGAGTCATAGTTCACATGCAAAGAAATTAACCATTTGCTAAACTCCTATTCAATAGGCAATGAAGCCTAACAAACTGCTGCCTCCAGAGGTCTAGCAAAGACAAGTTCCAAGCACTTCTGAAGTGAAAATGTAAGCATTGACCTTTGTTAGCAAAAGACACCCAACATGGAACTCACAGCCAAATTGATTTCCCCACTTTGGCTGCCCCCGCAGCAAATGGAGCATTAAAAATCACTGTTAGAAAACTTAAGTGAATTTTTCCACAACTTGCCCAACCGTAAAATGTATTTTCAGTAGGAGGAGAAAGCCATCATCAACAGTTAACAATTACAAAAAGTTACTGCCAAGCTGTGTGCATTAAGCCAGTCTTAAATCCATAAAAGTCATCTAACATTTCTCTCCCCCAACAGAGGGGAAGCAAACATACGGAAGATGAATGGGTGGGAGTACAGAAGGCACAGAAGGTACAGGGAGAGACTCCCTTGAACATAACAGGCAGTTCTTAGATTTCTGAATCACACAAATCCAGTGGCTTTAATATAGCTGACTATGACAAGTGTTATATCTTAAATTTGTCTCTGTGCTAAAAATCCCATATTAATATTTTATTTTGTTACATAATGCTTCCTTCACGCAAAGCTAAGTTCCAGAATTTTATACCTTTATGTAACACAGAGCTTACAATTCCCATCCTCAGCCTTCCCCCACATTTCACATTAAATTAAGATGAAACTAGTGTACCTCATCCCTTATCCCACAGGACAAAGTCTGCCATAACTCCTTTCATGCCTCTTTCCCTGTGCACTCCTTTCACTACAGCATATCTCCCTGCTCTGGAAGACAACCCAAGGCCATTCCTGGCTGACTCTACTCCAAATGCTGGAAATTTTTTTCTACTTTTCTTCTTCACTCACAGTATGAGACAGAAGAAAATAAGCAGCTGAGGAGAAGGCCCTGTGGGAACGGTAAGGGATGAATTTACAAAATACCAATTGTTACACAGAAACATCTTTAGCCCCTGTAAGTGCAGGGGAAATGGTTGTAAAATGCACACAATAAATATTTTTGAGAACACGGCTCCTTCCTCCATTGCTTTTCTGGTCACTCCCTAATAAAGTCACCTCCTTTGTTGCTCTTTGACTAGCAGGATGGCAAATGAAGCTGTCAAATGAACACTGAGACTTCAATAAAGCCCACAGACAAGACAGCGCTTATTGACAGTTACATGAACACTTTACTTTTGAGTTTTGATGGAGTCATAATGCCTGGCATTATTTCTTCAGTGCACCACAGAGACAGGAGGTCCTTACAAGAGACTTAAGAACATGAATCTGCCTGTCTTGAGGCTGGCTTACTATTAGCTGAAAACAAATGACAGTACTCAAATATTAAACTGTGAAGTTTACAACAGAAAAATACAAAACCAAGCTGGGCCAAGAAGTAGAAAACGTCTTATTCCAAAGCCTTTAATTCTCGCTCAGGATTGCTCTTTCACACTCAAGTCTTATAGTGTATCTTCAAACATGTTATGAGTCCCTAGATTTGTATGAGTGTTTTTTCATTCTGCTTTTGTCAGCTACTATTTCCTCAAAAAAAGCACTGCACCAACCACCTTCACTTGAAGTGTAATTTCTGATAATTTTTCCTGGTTTTCATATGTTCCTTTTATAAAAAACCCCAAAACTTAGAACTTATTTTTTCCCCTTGAATTAATGCACAGCCTTAACACGTCATCTCTCCTACAACTAGGCTGGTTCCCAGAGGCCTGAAGCTTCAGGCCTGAGACATCTCAGCTCCATGAACTCCCCTGTATTAGCTATGTCTGCCAGCTGCTCTTCCCTTTTCATATATAAAATAATCTTTAAGCAGCATATGGCCTTGACTATGTGTGTATGCTCTGGCAGGTTCAGGCTAAAAGGGTTACAGGCCATTTGTCAAGCTGTATCACATTTCCTCCACGCCCTTCCTCTCGTGAGTAACCCAATGCCGCTCACAGCCAGAGCTCGACGCCGAAGCACAGCCATGACCGAGGGAAGGCTATTACTTGAACTCAGCATAACACACTGGTGCCCATACAGTGAGTCACGGCTATTAAAATAAAGGGCATGACACAGCAGAAGTTAAATTGATAAGGAATTAACAGTTAATCAGGCTTGAGGAGAAAAGCCTAGTTCTCCAAAATCACAAGAGGTTAAGCCTTCAGCTCCTGTGTTAGACGACCGCTGGAGCCACCATGCACCAGCACAGAAATGAGGTCATGCTACATCATCCTTCAGATTCATGGGTGAGGAAGCCCACATTCCATGGGCCTCGAGAAACCCATTCCACTCTGCAGCATGAGCTCTGTAATTGAAGGGCTTTGCAGTTCGATACAACCAGCCAAGTGATGATCTGCACTGTCTGCCTAGGCAAAGGACAGATCTAATGACATTTACTGGCTTATCTTAATATCTCCAAGTGTGTTACAGGAAAATCAGAGTTTGTCAATATAAACTCCTAAGTGATTCAGGGAACTTTTACTGCCATAGCTATATCAGTCAAGGCACACTGCTATGCCTCTTGCCAACACCTCTGAAATCAATGCAATCAGGATGAGTTTCCAGTACACTACTGTCTTGCCTTTGGTGTCCCACTTCCTCTGAAGCGCAGTAGTGTTTTGGGATGAGGTATCGATGGATGGCTGGAACGTCAACTTCATTTCCCTCATCCACAGCTTTACAGACAACTTTTCTGTACTTCACAATTAAATCCTTCTACTGAGCCAAACTCTTTCCCTTCTAAATAGTGCCTTTAAAGTGAGTCAATTGCATATAGCAGCAGACATTTCTTATTCAAAACAAAGAAAATAAAGGTTTATATTAACAGAGCAGGTATGACAATCACAAGACATCATGCCAAAAGCTTTTCCGTGAGAATCATCCTGTTTCGCATAGGTCAATGAACAGGTATTTTACAAGACATGCTTCAGTACCAGGATAAGAACTTTTCCCACATCTTGGCCAGACACCTTTGAAGAAAAACAGTAAATTATTTTTCAGTACTTTTAGTGATGGTTGAGAAAAGTCTAAAAAAAGTGGATGCCTTCATACCAGGAAAAAGGCCATTAAGTTTCAGAACTTGAAACACACAGGAATTAATTGCCATGCTATGAGAATGATCAAATTAAGAGTCATTAAAAAGGTGGATTTCCTCATTCATAGATGACTTACAGGAACAGTGACTAAAGTATAACAATAGGTAGTACATAGTGTAAGAATATGTTGTAGATATCTGCTTCGATATCTACATAGGGGAGTATGAAATAACTGGTTTCACAAAGCAACTTTGAACAGGTGGCTGTGTTTCAAAGGTTTTTGTCTGAATACAGTGGCAGCCTAATGCTTGAGAAACAGCATAAACCCTTCTGTTTCGTAAACCTTCAGAACATCCCTGTTTGAGGCACAGAGCATAAGGAAACAGAACTGCTGTACAATGAGACGTATCAGCATGCAGCAACAGATTCAGGATTTTCAACTTACTCTACCAGCTCTGTCTTGATTCCAAGTGACTACACAGCACTACTTGGACAATGAGAATAGACCACAGTGTCCACCTTCCTGACCTTGCTGCAAATTAGTTCCGAGATGCCCCAAAAGAGATGTTCTTCTCCCGACACAAGACCAAGCAGTTATCTGTAGCAAATACTCTTGCCTTGGGATATGCTACTCTTGGAATTGCATACTCTTTTTCTAATGGGAAGGTATGAGCTTCAATAATAGCAGTAAATTACAAAACCTGGCTTCTGAAGACATTTCTGTGTAGAAAGGTTGTCTGAATTGTTAAGTATACCACTAAAAGCACTTAGAGCACAATAGAAGAACCAATCACAAGAATGCCCACTCAAGATAAGCCTAAGTATCATTCCTACAGCTCAAAAAGTTAAGAGCTCACCAGCTGAAGCACACACGCCTTCACCTACCTGCGGTCCGGTCCACTCTCTCCCTGTCCACTAACATTTATTAAAGTGGAGCGAGCTGGAGGAAGAGCTGAAAACATCTAGGAGGCCACCCATGTCCACATTTGTATTATCGGAAAAACAGTCCTTTGGTGCTTCTTGTGTATGCTGAACAAGCATCCATACAAATACCACAGAAGTGCCAAAACATAACCAGATCAGTTTCTCAGGACTGCAATTAGAACTCTGGTAGACCTCTCTACTGAGATTATTCATGGCACAGCATCACAGAAGACAATTACTGATATTGCCTGTCTCACTCCAGGGTTAGGCTGGAAAGAAGGGATGAAGGCAGCACAACAGGTTTACACAGTTAAATAACATAGGAGCATTGCAACATTGCAAGAAGTCTTGCCATTTTAAACAGAATTCGTCAGCAAGCTGCATGACAATCCCATAAGAGGTGCTAACTCAACAACGTAGCAACTTTCAGGTTTGGATAGGTGAAAGTACAGCAGCAAAGTTGTGTTCTCATCTTCAAAACACAAGTAGCTCTTCATTCACATCTCACCTCCATGGGAACAGTGGAAGCTAAGCTGTTAACAATGCCTCCTGCCATACCTATTATATTTTATTGGCTGTGCTATTTATTAATGTAACAATAGCACGTGGAACCTGGAATCAGAAATAGTGAAACTAATACCAGTGAAATTTATTTCTAAATGTGAATACCTAGATTCTGAAACCTCAAAATAATGGACTCCAAACAGCTTTTACAACCAGCTAAATGCCACATATCTTACCTTGAAATGAGTTGCAAAACAGACTGCCAGACATCTTTGCATTAGTTTGCTTCGTGGTTTGTTTCATCTATTCCAACCACTTTTAAAATTGGGGGAAGGGAGGAGGGGATGGGGTTTCATTTGGTTTTAGAGCTCAAAGCTATAGAAATACTCTTGATGGAACTCTTCCCAACTCCTATACTTAAGGAGAAAATCAGCATTTCTTCCATGCTTCACCATGCTGGTGATACAGAGGGCTGGATCTATGTAGTGCTAACCGTTTTAGGAAAGGGAAGTCTAATGCAAATAAAACTTTTGTCTCTTTTTTTCTTTGCTCTTAGCAACCTGTAGCTTTCCAAACCATGCCTGACAGCTGCCTGCTTTCTACACTGAAAATCTGCTACAGTTCATGGTATCAAAAACATTGCTAAGCATTTAAAAGAAATTCCTTATGGGTCCCTTTCAGAAGTTGCTCCTCAGGGAACTCTTCGAACCTACCTAAAAAACTGCTGGACTCATTTACAGCTGCTTCACTTGACTTAACAGCTCTACTAAAGTAAGTGCAAACCATACAGGTTTGAAATGGTCCATTATCTTGTAAGTGCTGCTTTGGTGGTTCAAAACAACCACTGGAAAATGGTGATCAGCTGTCCAGATTCCAGCAGACATCATAGCAGGAGTCTTTCTTTACCAAAAGTTGGTTGATATACCTCAAAGGAAATCACTGGCAGGTATGATAATGTTAGCAGTTAATTCAGTCACAGGACAAGGGATGCTTTTCAGTTACCAAGACTGTTATTTAAACTTTTATCTTGATGGTATGGCAGCAGGAAATTGCTGCTGTTACTTGGCAGCAAAAAAAAGCTACTGAAACATTGAAGTTGTAAGCAACGGGTTTGCTTCTTACGTTAAAAGAAACATTCTTCTGACCTGTTTAAACTAATGAGATGGCACTCAACTAGTTGAAAGAAATTGCCATTACCAAAAAAAAAAAAATTATTACTTAATACAGATGTCTCTGTCCCTAGTTCTTCACACACAAATACTATACAATGCCACATGATCATTACAGGGCTGTTCTAGGTCATTACTGACCTTACCAAAAACATTACAACTTTAACTTCAGAGCACCATCCTAAAAGAAAACCAAGGCTGAGTTTCATATTTGTCTAACTGTTATATTCATCACATTTAGCAATTTACACAGATCTACACTTGCATGACTAACAGAAGCCTTGTTCCTACTTCACCAGAAAGTAGGTTCAGAGCACTGCTAGAGATAAACCTAAACACCCCAGTTAGGCTGGGGACCAGAGCAAAGGTGGGGGAGGGGAGGGTTTAAATGGGCAGGGAGAAGGGGAAAGAAAAGGAAAAAAACCCCACACAGGTCCACAAGCAGAAAGGTCCACTTGGGCTCCAAACCGAAAAAGCATCCATCTTTTATTATCTTTGCAATATAAACAAAAAACTGTGGAAAAGCATAGCAGGAATGCAAAAACTAGAAGAAAAAAAAAGACAAAGACACAAAGAACTAGTAAGTTGACTGAGAAGAATGTTTGGGATGAAACAGATGCACCCTGGTCCAAACTTGAGTCGAGTTCTTCTAGCATAGATCATGGATTTTTGCCCCTGTACATGATCAACATCTCGGTGTTGTAATTATACCAACAGAGACTGTTGGTCTTGATTCAGTTCAACTACTGTTACATGCTGCTGCAACAAGAATACACCAGAACAATCACATCCTTCAAAAGAAATAACTCTAACCAACTTACAAAACCCAAAATAATTTCCTGCCATGTATGTCCTTACACTTGGAACAAAAAAAATACATTAAAATCCCTACAATATCCAGAATCTGAAGATATTTTTTGTTTATACTATTGAAAGAATAATTTTTTAGCTGAGAATGCTGCTTTCCCAAAACTAAAAAAAAATTAAAAAAATAAAATCGCGTACACTTCCTGTAGAGATTCCAACTTGAGCAAGATGCAGTTGTGGAAAGAATGATGCGTGTTACTTGCACTAGACTAGACTAAGTAAATCTGCTCTTTTTTCAAGAGTTTAAGAAAGAACCAGATTTTCTGAACCACAGCAACGATGTTGCTTGCAGCAAAGTAATTTGTAGGTTGATTGACATTGCAACTCTTCACTGACTTCTGCAAAGAGCTACATTGAACAGAATTGCACTGTACATGGATATTCCTCTCCGGGTAACTTTTTCACCTAAAAAAACTCTGTTGTTTCATTTACAGGAGGATGCTATTAAGTTATGAAAATTCCTTGTTCCTATCCAGTAAAGCAGATGCTGGTTGACCCATGGGGTGCAATCTCCTAGAGTTTACCAAGCAGAGTCCTCCAGACAACTCCTGCACAACTGAGAAAGCAAACAGGCTCCTGGGGCTGCAGCATTTCAAAGCTGATCCTGGCCAACACCAGTGCCCTTTGCCAGCTGTGCAATTAAGGGTCATGTTGGGCTGTGCTTCCAGAAGGCCAGGCACCTTAGATATGCTGAAGCACGGGGTAGATAACCAAAGAGCACACAGATTCAGCAGAAAACCACCTCCGAGAAAAAGCAAACATTGGAACTGCAGCACTGTAGGCTACAACTATTATTTACCGGCTTACAACTGCACTAGCAAGAGCCTAGAGAAGAGTGCATCCAAGAGAGGAACGGGAAAAAGATGACTATTGCACATCAGCATCATTGCTTTGCAAAATAGCTGGCAATCAGAGCTGCAGCAATGCTGATGACCAGTATAGTTCCTTTCTCCTTACTGATCCATTTGAAACACCACAACTACTTTTCCTCCCTTCTGGAAGATAAATCAAAATTACTAGATACACACAGTGCTATAAAAAATGCAATCACAGCCTTTCCAATGGTATTGTCCGAGATTTAAAATGCACCAGCACATGAGCAAGGATCAAAACAGTCACCTTTGTCAGTTATTCCATTCAATAAACAGCAGAAAGGATCACTGACAGTATCAGCAATACATATTTTCCGCTTCCACCGCAGTCAACAGCACCCTGTGTTTAAAGCTGGCTTTAAAAAATGCTCAAACATCTTGAGGGGTAAACAATAAAATACATCTTGTAACAGAAGGATGTTAACAGCACACTCCTTCCTGAGTTTTTAGAAGCCAACAACAGCCAATACATTGTACAGTGTAACTATATGTCTTCCCGATATTACAACCTATTTGAAAGAAATCTGGGATACCAGGTGTAGATCAAGAGCATCTCCAGCTTATTATGGGCTGCTGCTGCACATGTGACCAAGAAAGAGAACCTAGCATCACCCAGCCTCCAGATCAAGTATGGCCAGGTGCATCATTTGAAAACGCAGAAGTCTGCTATTTGAACATATAAGTAATGCAAATAATCTACAGTTCTACCTGAGAATAAGTTTTCGTTGCTGTTCTTGTGTTACAATCCCAAGAGCATCCTTCAACTATTTAGACTACACACAAAACTCAGTAGTGGAGGTGGAGTAAGAATCAGCTATTAACTAACTTCCCAATTTACCTATTGGGGCAAACAACCCTCAAGAGCTCTGCTATCTGCAGAAAGCCCTCACAGACCAATGCTGCCCACCAGCCCTTTCACTGCAATGTACTTTTGCCATGGGACAGGGATGCAAGCACACCCATTTATTTCTAGACAGTAATTAATTTCCAAATGTGAAAGAATTGTGTGTGTCTCCCATCCCTGGGTTAAAATCAGGATGATGATCTAGTCTGCCATCTTGAGCAGCACAGAACACAAGTTTCAGCCACCAGCTCAAGAAGCCCATGATTTCTGGTTAACGCGGAAACTACTATTTTAAAAGGCTTATTAAGCCCAATCAAAAAATTCATTTACAGTCATCACAAACTAACGTTTGGTAAATTCCCCAAATTTAACTGTCTTTAAGATCTGACACGTAGAAGAAGCTATGCTAGAAGTAACTGCTGAGAAGCAATAGACATCTACCCTTACCTGCTAGAACTAGCCAACTTCGGCTTTCACATCTTCTTCTGAGCTATGAGACTTATCACAACATTTCCTACTCTTCCTCCAGGTAAACTCAAAGTATGCTTCTTTATTGTCAGCATTAACAGTTTTGCTGAAATTTTAATGTAAGTTTGGTGTTTTGTTTTTTGGGGGTTGTTTTTTGGTTGTGGTGGTTTTAGTTGGGTTTTTTTTATATTTGTTTGCCAGTTTGGTTTGTTTTTTAATACGAACACAGACACAATCTTTCCTGTGTATCATGCTGGCAACAATTCTGAAGAGCTAGTACAAGAAGCAGGCACAATATTCTAGCTTTGCTCTTCACTAGTGACATATACAACCAAAGCACCACCTTCTTCGCATTTTCCTTACATCAAGGAGCCATTTCAGAGTCCTGGAAGTTCACAACCAGCTGGCCACCACAAACCTCAGTGTCCTCCAGGACCATCCTTTCAAAGATACGCACGCATTAGCAGCAGTAAGCAACTACAGTCTGAAAGACTTTCTAGTGTTTTCTGTAATTACATTCTAGCTGAAGCTATTCAAGATTGAAATCCCCAAAAGGTCAATATGAAAAGTTAGTGAGTGAATATTCCTTCTGAGTAGATAATCTCACTTACTGCTACATATAGGACAAACTATTTTCAGATCACCAGTTTCTTCCATATTACTCTTCGTAAGTTTCACTATCAAACACATGGATTCGAATTCTTCAAAAGGGTATTTGGATCAGCTAAAAATATGTTGTTTTAATATGGTTTTTGTTGTGGTTTTTTTTTAGTAGTTCCACAAGACTTCTTAAAATTTACACTAATGTGAAAGAATCAGAAGGAAACACTGCATAGATAATTTTCACTCAAATATCACATTTCCAGATCGTTGAAGGAATGTGGTGACTTTTAATAGAGCCTCTTGTATAACTACAAGAGATTTAGATTTCTACAGAAATAGATTAATATATTGCTTTGCCATGGAATTAAATTAGTTCTTTTCAACAGGAATTTGGAAAAATTGATGTAAAACTTCTAATACAGTTACACGCATAGACTTCTCTCCTCTGTAATTTTTAATAGGAATTTTTAGCTCTCAAGTAAAAGCCATGACACAAAAAAACCTCAGATACAAACTGATGTTTCAAAGCAGATGCGTACTACACTGATACAGTTATGGCAGAGAAGAAAAGGAAGAAAAGATAATTGTCAGGCTGCCTGTACTTATATCCGCAAAACAAGACACTGAAGAAAAAATCAGCATCAAGTTTTAGAGAGTAATATCAACTCTCTTAATCTCCTCCTGAGATATCTACACCTGTAAGGATGGTTCAAACAATCCCATCACTTTACCTCAGAATCCGATATTTTAAAAGAGACAGTTACAGGCTGAATTCCTACAGGATGCCTACTCTGCATTCCACCAGTTCCCTAGTTTACTACAACGGTGCAAACCTACTCCTGTTCTAACATAAATCTATTAATTTCCATAAATGAAGTCAAAAGGACTGTAAAACAACACTGTACAGCATGAACACTAAAAGATGGAACAATTTCAGCTATAATTTTGCACAGTATGGGAGATTTAACTAAAACTATCTGTTTAAGCGCAATTCTTGAGTTCTTGTCTGTGCTGGCTCCCCCCTCCCCCCGTTTCACTCTTTAAGTACTGAATGCATCCTGTGGTAAGTGAGCACTTTGAATATTAAGGACATAGCAAAATCCAAGCTGGCTGCATATCCAGAGAGGTGCACTCTGGCTACGAAGAAACCTTTAGAAAGCAACTACTACTATAACAGGAAAAAGAAGAAGGGAGTAAGAAAAGACATTTTTGTGTCTAAGTTGCTCAGCTACACAATTGATTCTTCCTTGATCTGAAACAACTAGCAATTACTCTAATCACATTGAACTCAAGGCCCTGAAAACTTCACCGCTATTTAAAAAAAAATAAATTAGTCCTTCACAGATACATCTCAATTCAAAGCTTCAAAGCAGCTTTTCCCATCATTAAACCTCCCCACTCCAATGCCTCAGTCTCATTTATGATCATCATTTCAGTACAAAAGCACTATTTAAGTAATCAACAGAAATTAACATTTTAAGTTAAAAGCTAGTTGTGACCATCTATGACAGCACACGCAACTGAACAAGAAAAAACAGCATAGCCTCACTGCTGTTTCCTCACAACACTTTGAGATAGCATACAGATTGCAAGAAGCTCATTCCTTTCCCAGTAGGAGTCACAAGAAACCTGACTTGAGTCAGATGGGTTGAGCTACAGCTCAATACCAAGATGTTCTGAAGGGAGGTACATGGGTCAGGGGGCTGGCAGGTAGCCTGTTTCCCAGCTGAACTACGATACCAATCGATCAGTCCCAGAGAACTGAAGATTAGATTGTTTGAGAAAGCTCTAGACACGTAACACCTTCACGATGTAGCTTTTAGCACTCAGGAATTTCAACCACTATTATTATTTTCAAAATGAAGTAATATAGGAGAGAACTCACTAAGAGAGTTTTAACAGTGAAAGAGCATAAAAGAGTTTTTCAACTGACAGAGGTAAAAGCAGCATTAAGGTGAGACACAGCTCGCACACAGTAAAATCTAGATTCAGGCATTTTTGCATCAACTAGCTGCTTAAGTTCCCACTATAATCAATGGTATATTCTGCTCATCCTAAAGCAGATACCTATTTTCAGTCAGCTGAACAGTTCTTCAGGTCCACTGGCTAGGTCTCCGCAGACTATAATGGGAGCACAGGCAATGAGCTCACACCCTGGCATCTAAATTTAGGTGCCCAAGACTGTGAGCCAACCTTACAATTTATACAGCCAAAGTACATAGGCATGCTGATAGGCCAAACATACACATGCTGGAAGCAACTCCTGCGACAACAGTCCTTTATAAAAACCTTTTCTGAAAAAGGACATAGGGGAAAATAGAAGTCAGTAAGAAAGCCTGCTAACAGAACAAACTGAATTCCTGAACTATGTTCTATACAAGTTTCAGTCTGCATGAAAAGAAAATAGTTTCTAGATATACGTAAGGAGGGAGAGATTCTGCCCTACAAAATTTGTCTTTAAAAATAGCAACACATCTGAATGACTTTCAGCACACGACTGCTCAGGGAAAACATCCCTCATTCATGAACTGTGTGAGGAGGGAAGGGCTGACATGGATGCATCCTTTTATTATAGTTGTGTCACATTTTTCCCAGTTGCCACATGTATGTACGCAGCATTGGACTTACAAACTAGAAAAGCAAATAAATAAAGGTCGAGTGAAAGAAAATAATATCTTCTAAACATAACAAAAACCCAAACAAACGAAAAAACCCCGCACCAAAGAACTCCTACATCATAGAAGCTAGAATTTGTGTTACTGGCATGCTCAGACACTGCAATAAGACAACAAAGCACCACTTCCCTGAATTGCCGTAAATTGACCACTTGTTCTTAATCTGTCCCAATTGTGAGATAACAGATCCACTTGTTGACAGAGCCACAGATTGCATCAATTGGTTGCCCATAGAATAACACTGGGACCACTTGTTTGACAATTATGCAGGCTAACATCCCTCTCTCTCAGTCCCTCAGTATCACAGAGGAAAGGACAGAAGAGTGAAAGCAGCTAAAGCACAGGCTACATTCTTAACCCTTGAGATGCCAACAGTTGGCCTACTGGGGTGTACATCTACACCCAGCTTTCTTGGGGAACAGGATTCTCCAGGGTAGAGTGTGAGTGACACCTCAATCTACAATTCATTAATTCTTTTTCTCCTTTGGGCTTGTCTGCCACCTTGACCAGGAATGATTTTCAGTCAAAACTCAAGATATATAAGCATAGATTCAAGCAGCAGTTACAGGAAGACTTGAGCAAAATACTGCTGTAAATAACATGACAGTGATTCTGCATTATTCTGCTGTCTCGAAGTCTGACAAAAGCTGTTCTTCCCTCACTTTCACTTTTTCAACATGACCACCAGACCTAATGCTTTCCCTAAACCTTTACTTGACAGGATATTATTTCCTTCACCTAATACTTCGTCAAGTAATCCCAAGTAGCAGCCTCTCTGTTATTTTGCCAGAGGACCTAAATTCATAATTATTTTGATTGTCCTGCATCCTCTCTTAGCTACTAGGACAGGACTGGCTTCAAGAAATAAATCATACCAACCAACAAATTAAAATCCTGGAAAACAATTCCACAGTACTAGCAGTGTGGAGCTGTTGGCTTGTTTCAGTCTTAAGTAGTTGCTACTTAAATAGGATCAGAGTAATTTTTAATTGAACAGGTGAGGTAACTTCTAATTTTCCTTTTGGACCGAAGCATTCTAATACATAACCAAACGACAGTAGTTAGCTAAAGCTTAAAGCAAAAACAAAAGCCTTGGGGCTGTCAGCAGCCAGACACTGAAGAGAACTCAACTCAACTGTTCCCAGACAGAGAGAAACCTGGGCACAAACACACCAGTTTTCATTTCAAGATAAGGCCATTCAGATGTTCAACACATTATGTTGTTTAAGAGCTCAAAATCAGAGCAGGAAGGTAGAACATAGATTTCAGTCCAGTTTGAAGGAATGCTTTATGCCAATGGGCTCCAGGCCTCAGAAGGAAGACTTCCCAAATTAGCAAGAAGAGCCTGCAGCATGGCAAGTTGCATGGGCGGATGAGCTGAAGGACCCCCACATGGCAGGCTTCTGGTCAGCTAGTCTGCCAGGAACTGTGGCTTTGAATGCACTTCCGTCTGTGCCTTTATGGTCTCAACTATTCAAATTAGACAGCCTTTAAGGCACATTAGAGTTCATTTATTCCCCCAGGCACTTGCGCTTGGGACAGTAAGAGAAACTAAAATCCAACAAGTTTACATTCCTGAATTGTCAGCTGTTGGTATCACTGAAGTATAGAGCTGTCTCCTTGAACTAGACTGCATTTGAGATCAGCTGTGAAATCAGATCAGCTTCGCAACTAGGTACAAAACAGCGGGTTTGTTTCCTCCGGCAGTGCTTCTCCAGTTCAGCCTTTACACTTCACAGCTGGTAGAGATCTTCTCCAAATCCCACCCTCACACCACTAGAACCCAAAAGAACATACCAGGCTTGGAAACCAATAGAAAAGCCATGGGAGCATTAGTTACTAGAAAACCTCCCTTAACATTTCAAGTTTGAAACAGTCTTCAAACAGAGAACATAAAGAAAATAGAAACTCTTACACAGCATGTAGTTTTATAGCCTGACAGAAGAGGAAGGAGGCAGAAATAAAAGAAAAGTTGTTATTATGTAACATATAAGTAGCATTTTAAGAATAGACGGTTTGATTTACCAATTAAAAAACTTTCAACTGCAAAAGTGAACATTTGACTCTTGCCTTTTCATTGTGATTAATATAAGCAAAGGATTTTCTGGTATTATTTACAAGTACCCAAGATTAGTAGATGAGAGCTCATAAACAACTCTGAAAATCAGTTTCACGCAACTATGGTGGAACTGAGAACTTCTTTTTTGAGAGTTTTCTTATACTGAGAAACAGTATATATACATATATATATTATACAATTGAACTAAGCATGCCACGAAGAACACTACAGGCAGATTTGTAGGCTCTTAAAGGCAGGCTAGTGACACTCAGGTGTGTGAGTGCAACATCCAGACCAAGGCAGGTTTGGAAAAGGTACAGAGCCAGGGCAGGATCCAAGCTAAAAAGCACACCATGCTGCTCAGCCTGAGACTCTGAGCAAAATTACGTTGGTAGTGTCAAACAAAGGCCTATTCCTTATATATACATATATAAACGTATTCCTTAAAGCAGTCAGAGATGATGAAATACCTCTTCTGCCCTCCTGCTAGTGGCTACTGCCTCCATAGCCCAGACAGCTAACACAGATATAGGCCCAGGCTTCCAGTACTTTTAAAAATTACCCTACTGGGCTGAAGCCTTTTAGTTCCAGCTCATGTGCAGGGCTGTGACCTGTAGGGCTGAGTACTCCTTCCAGTGCTTCTGGGAGGAAAGCAGGAGCCAGCTCTGGGTGTTCATGTCCAAAGAGAGTGTAAGGCAGCTGCTTGTCTTCAGCCATCCCTGCTTGCCTGGATCAGGCAAGAGAAGCAGAGTCCTGCTCTCCCCAGAGCCCTCGTTCTCTCCTCTCTTCCAAGACGGACCAAAACAATATCATTCTCCTTTAAAAAAAAATCCAAAACATCCAGCTCAAGAACAATTCTTCGTGCAAAAGTGTTTTAAATCTGAAAATTGGGTGCTGAGTGAAGCATATTTGTTTTCAAGCAGAATGAACAGGTTTTTAAGTACTTATCCTCTAAGCTATGAAAAGAGAAAGTAAACAACAAAAAACCATGGAAAAAGTTGAAGGGAACTGCTGAGGACATAAAGCTTCAAAGTTTAGTTTAAAAACTAAAGAAGTACACTCATGATTTCACAATTACTCTTAATAGGTTTAATTATATATATAAAAAAAGATCTCCTTGACGTTTAACATGCTTTAAATCTCTGAACTTAACGAAGGTGAGTTACTTCTAGTTTGGAAGCCTGTAAAAAACAAGAGAACACACTCTTTCCTTAAAAATAAATTTTCCAAAATTTCATTAAAAAGCCAACAGAAAAAACCCAAACAAGTGCCTGTGTTAAGGTGGAAAACACTGGCCAAAGCATCAGACTGAGAAGCGCTCACCCCATGATGTTCACAGGGTTCAGAGACACATTAAGTTGTTTCAGGGAAAGCCTCAGAAGGTGCAGGGTAAATCTACACAAGCTGAAAACCCACAAGTCAGAGAGAAATTTCCCATAAGCCTCGTGTGAAAGGCTGCCTCCTTATCCTCCAGTCGCTGAATAGTGCTTTTCTTCTGAAACAAAGTGTATGAGGTACAGCGAACAAACTGTAAAGGTAACTAGGCCTTTTGTCATATAGTTCCTCCACCCACTTGTACTTTACCGCACAATAGCTCGTTTACAGATTCAGACCACTCCAGCTCCACACAGAAACAATCCTGTATTGTGAAGTGAATCTACCAGCGGAGTAAAATCTAAAAATACTGCAAAAAGTCTGTAACAATCACTTTGTAGAACTCTACGGTTCTTCCCTTAGAGACAAAGGCTTTCCCAATTTGAATGGGTAATAACAGACTTAGTCACTCCTTACTTGAGTGTGACTAATAGCCTGCAAAAGCAAAAAACACATATGTACCATATGAAGCTGTTTATCTCTTAAAATAAAAATAATTATTTGTACTGAAGCAAAAGTAGTTGTAATGTGAAAGCCCATGTTACTTCCTCTCCCATGTCCAGTGGGGAGAACAAAGCACTATGTAGCACAGACCCATTTCTGCATGCGCTACCCAGGACAAGCTGTACGCGTTTGTTTACACCGGTGAGCAGGCGCAGCAGCTACAAAATAGTGATGGGTAGAAAAACTAGCACAGCACATGGATCAACCAGCAATCTGCCTAGTCAGCTGTACATTAACACATGTAAATCATGGGAGACCAGTTAGGCTGTTGGGAAAGTCTGGAAGAAAAGATGGATAGCCTACCTACACTCTACTTGCACTTTCACCTCACAGAGAATAGTAACTCCATCCCCCACAAGCCGCTATAATAGAATAAAGATAAACGCCGGGATTATGCCAAGTTGACCCCAGGCTTTGTTCTTTCCCTCCAAGCATATTCAGTGAAAAGGTCTAAACACACATCTGATTTGACAAGCATTCAGACTCACAAAGAACGTGGTGAAAGTGAAATCATACTTGGGGCATTCATGGGTCCCTATGTCAAAGGTCATTCAGCAGTGTTTCAGCTGCTGCTTGCTAGGATTTGAAACGAACTAGTTTAAACTCCCATTGCCACAAACACTGACAGAGAGTTTATGCCAGCCAAATATGTCAGAGCATGTTTAGCAAAATTTAGCTCAGAGATAACATAATTTTTGCACGAACATTTAATCCCCACAACTGGCACTACCTCATCTAGAAAAGATGGATCATATTCCTTTTTAGCCAGATTCATGTCAACTCACATAACTCATCTGCAGAATATTGAATTATTATTAGAAAGAAGGTCTGACCAAACCATTTATATCCTTCCCTCTTTACTTAAAAAAAAACAAACACACAGGTTTTTTTGCCTAACTAGAGGTTAATTAGTTGATTCAAACCAGAAAAAAGTCACATTTAAACCACTAAGCTAAACCAGAGAGCTCAAAAAGCTTTATCAAATAACTTGTCATTGATTTTCTTAGTTTCTCAAATATTATTTGAATCTTCCAGCTGCCATTAAGGATATTTAAAGAAGGCACATAAGAAACTAACTTGAAACAGTAGTGGGCTGGGAAGCTTCAGGGCTACTAAAAGTGGGGGAGCAGCAACTGAGAACCTGCTGAGAAATAACAACAGTGAACGAAAACAAATGTATTCTTCCAAAGCCTTTGTGAAGCTTGCTCTCAGCTCCGGGCAGCACAGCAGCAAGCCCAGCTGTCGATTCAGCAAGCTGCAAGACTGTCACTCCAAAACAGGTCACAGTTCAGCAAGCAAGTTGTTATTTGTTTTTACTGCCAACGGAAGAGGTCTACACCCTAAAAAACGTGGCATTTCTGAGGCAGTGTTTTCCTAGGAACAACTCTACGTCTTTACATCTTACATATAACACAGCATTTTGCCACCAGCAGACATTAGTAGACGTCTTAACTAGAGAAAATCTCGAACCTCACTTTATTACAGGAGGTGGTTTCACGTAAGGATGCTGGCTCACCATAGCTGGCAATCAGACATGTTTCTGTCACTTTGTCAGCAACCCGGACTCCCGCAAGCTGAAGAGTAAGGCACCAACATTTCCAACTACTACCACCTCTAGCTCCTATGCCAAAGCACTGCGAGTGCATCTGCCAAAAAGCAGCCTCTGTTCCTTACAATTTGGTAACAGCGGACACGGGACCACCCCACTGACTGCTCCTCAAGGCAGCAGCAAGAGGGCTGTGTTTAGTGGGACACACACCACTAACTTACAGGAATCAGCTGCATTACATGCTCTCATCTCAAACACTAGGGCATCAATTTAAATAACCTTTGGGCAGGAAATAGTCTTTATTCTTTTGACAAATAGGAAAAAAAAACACCTCTCAAGGAAGCACAAAATATGCCCTTTTTTTGGCTAAGGAAATAGGCCCCCTGAATCCTGCAGATGCTCAGTATGACTTCTTCATCTGCACCTTTCCCACATGAATAACTGAGAATCCATTATAAGTAGAAGATTGACATGATCTCAAAGACTGACTATGTTGTTCCAGAGCCCTAAAGGCTAAATGGAAACCCACACGTAGGCTTTCCATGAGTGTCCCGCCTGAGGAAATGAAGAAGAACAACAAAAATAAGGATACACTTCTATAGGGTTTGAGACAGGAGAGATGACTAAAAAATCCTTATTCTTTCTCATGTGAGGCTGACAACACAAGCATCACAAGGCAATGCAGGCCTCACTTCTCTCCAAATCCCTTCTGTCCCCTGCTGTGAACAAAGCACATTGCTTTCCTAATGCCTGGCAGGTTGTGTTCAAGATGGTACAGAAATCCCTCCTATTCTATCATGCTGTGTAAGCAAACAGATCTGTCATGTTGGTGCAGTTGCTTGCTAGTTTTAGAATATTCTGAGTTTTGTAGATGTCTGTGATGGCTACCAGATAGTTTGGGAATCTGCGAGGTACAGAGGAATAAGATTCAGTTAACAAAAATTCAAAAAACAAAAAAAGAAATAATCAGAGCTATTGATGAGTCTCATCAATAATACCCAAGGCAGTAATATCAACATGCTCTTGGCCGTACAGCTTTCCAGAACACCCTTACGAGTCAACATCAAAAGGAAATCTAAGGGCAAGTGCATGTGAATGAACCTGAATGATTTTGCATACATGCCTCCTCCAAAACAGAACTTGACACTCCTTGTTCTCATACGCTACAGGCTGATCAGCTGAGGATTAATTTCAGTCTCAGCAAGTTACCCAAATTAAAGAGTTCCCAACTGTATCAGAGACTGTCCACTGGAGTACTCTGTAATAATCACATAGGTTTTCCAGAACTGCATGATTTGCTCCAAGAAACCTAAACCACCTATTATTACAGCAGAGATAATCATAAGCCTTATTTAAGCTGAAAAACATAGATTTGGGGCTTTTGGTAGCATTTTCCCATCTCTAAAATAGTCTTACTTGGAAGAGGGGGAAGAATGGAGGTGAAAATACACTATAACTCTGCATATCTTAAAATCTTGAAGTTCTTGGACAGCTAGGTAAGATAAGCATGACAGGATTCACTACTTCATCCAGGAGTGAGAACAACATTGCACTGACTCATTCAACTTCTTTTAAGAACTACTCAATTCCAGAATAAGGAAAAAAAACATGAGGCTTTACAACATCTGTCTATAGAGCACATCTAAAAGACGCTTCTTTGTATTTGCTGGAGTCACCAGGATTCACACAGGGCCTACAACACATAGAAAAGATGGCAACAAACAATATTTCACATAGCCTAACTTGTCTACTGCATAAACAAATCTGTTCTACCTAAGAAAAACAGCATACAATTAAAAGACAGGTAAACTGCATGGTTCTGGGCTGAAGTAGGGAGAAAGAGTAAATCACTGTAAACCTGTGAGCTTCCACATCTTAATAGCACTGTGTTAGTCAAAGCTTAAGGCAAGGGCTGGCCACTAGGATTCACAACAGAAAAATTGGGCGGAGGATACAAGAAGGCACCTTCCAGGCCTGTATTTTCTAAGCATCTCATTTTGTGACAAGCATTGCACTTTTGTTTGCACAAGGCCTTCTGTAAATTCAGAGTTTGTACGTTAGATACTTTACAGAGGAAACACTAAGCTCTTTCTGCATCCTCCTCACTCCAATCAGCGAAAGACAACCTGTTTGCATACAGTTTTAAAATATGCTGTAGTTTCAGTTAAATCTAGCAGTAAATATTCTGAACCGGCTGCCTTTCAAACCTGAAAAACATGGATTTACAAGTTTCTGTCCCATGACACCTCAGGCACTCCATAGCTCTGCAGCTGGCGCTCTTAATTACCACATCCTAAACTCAGGATTCCAAACCTGCTGTACTAGTACTTGCCAACAAAAAACTACAAAGAGATCTTAAGCATCAACCCAAAGGCTGTCATAACTGAGGGCTAATCCTATTTGTTAGTACTAGGACTATATTTTACTAGTGTATTTTTAAATAGAGAACTTGAACCATACTAGTTAACCAAATGTTTACTTCCAAACTAACAGGTACTAGTGGGACCCAGAAAGCTCTCAAAATTTCCTGGTTTTAGTGAATTTGTCTGAAAGGGACATTTGGAAACTCTGTACAGCTTGGTCAGAGAGCCTGACATACCATATCACTTGCCACTAATGAAGAGCAGTCGTTCAACTCTAGGCAACAAGAGCACTGGGTTCCACACACCCGACCCCTCAGTGACATACCCCATGACAAGACCTCTTTTATGGATGTTTGGAATATATTAGCACAGATCCTTTCATATCTGCAAACTTTGCTCATGTATGGTGTTTGAACTAGCTCTGCCACCATTCTAGCCTAAAAAACAGAGAAAACCACAAGTAAAACTGTCCACCAAAAGAAATTTTTTCTGTACATAAATACTTTTAAGATAATGAAATCCCCATTTTCCACATTTACTTTTGGTTAAATGATCTTTCAACTGTTCTGCCACTCTGCTATTCTGCAATTTCCCATATCTGTCCTGAAAAACCAACCATGGCACAATACTGTAGCCATGCCAGGCAGGTCAGTAGAAGGCAATGCCCTTCTCAGTCTGATGTGCAACTATGAAAATCCTGTAATAGACAAGAACAGGTCTAGATCTTTTTATTCATATTCATAAATGCAACTTTCCTAAGCTGCATTAATGTGCAACATACTGCTTTCAGGAGTGCCAATTAAGTGACAGATGTTGAAAGATTTGTAAAATATGTAGCTAACTCCTTCCCCCCTAAGAGAGTTCACTTTCTTATTCTTACTCAGATGTCTTTACATCACTTAACAGTGAATACACCTCCCTTTCCATCTGTGACTGCAGAAACTAGTGGCTTCCTACTGTAAACCACAGCAATCACATGAGGCAAGGAGAGAGAAGACAAGAAAAACCCCACAGATCTCTCTTAAACTGGTCTGGAATGTATTTTGTCACCAGTTACAGACTACCCACTGTTAGAGATAGTTAACTAAGCTTTAGTTTTATCACCAGTTTCCTTGCTAAGTAGCTACAGTCTTCAGCACCATAAAAAGGTCATATGATTACAGAAACAATTCTGAATGCAAAATAAAAATGTATGTAAAGAGAATTAATACTGCTGTCAAGGGAGCAGCATTTGTGGAGCTCTATGGCATAATCAGTCTCAGTTGTTCCCTTTTCTTGGGAGAGGGAAGAGGAGGCGATGGGCAGCAGACTTTATTGGAGGACAGGAAGGGAGCAGAAATTTTTAGGAAGGGTTTTCGCTTAAGGCAAATAAATCCAAGAGACTGGGAGAAGTTGGTGTGTAACGTGCAGCTAAAAGGAGATCTTTGAGGGACATGATGCTTACAACAAATAGTATCCATGTCCAGAACAGTCACAAGGAGACCTGGCAGCAGATAACAAAAGGAGAAAAATAAAGCTTGTTCAAACAGTATTCCCATTTTATTTATTAGAAGTTGCAATTCATACATTTTTCTGCTAAAGCATAGATTTCCAGAGTACACTTCAGTTACAACCACAGTGACACACTGAACAGACTACAACAAGCAAGACAAACTAAACCAAGTGTCAGTTAAGAAGTTTGTTTAATTAACCATTTTAAGACAAGTTTTCCATGTTTTAACAATACATCTGTATTCTATATACCAAATTGCTTTTATCCTGACTTGCCAGTTAGTTTGGAAGCTCGTATATATCAGAAGCTGTCTTAATTTCCTGAGCAGATGCAAACCAGGAAGATCTTCTATTTAGCATAAATTAACATACTGCACCTGTTTTCTTAATGGGAGAGAGCACCTTTTAGAGCTTGAATGCCATAAAAACAAACAAAAAAAACTTCTCGAAAGCTGTAACTGGAAGTTACAAGTGCACAGGCAGCCACTACTGCTTACAGACACAGTAAACTGTAGACAACTGAGAGGGTTTTTTAAACACCAGATTCCTACAGTGGGTGACTACAGCTGTCAAAAAAACTTGATAAGATTCCTCATTAGTTTTCCTGCTACTGTGCTTCTGCACACAGCCTCACTTTTCTACTCGATCCAGCTCTCTACAGCTTCATATTTCATGTCCTCCTCCAGCATCTGGATTCCCTGTGTCTCAGCCATGTTCCTGGCCCAATTTCCTTCAAATCTGTATTAGCACATCTTCCAAAAGACTTAATAAACCTAACACACTTCTGCAAGGCAGATTATGTAATCCTGTAAATAAGCAAAACATTAGAGATAAAAAAAATTGAAAAGAAAGGAAAAAACCACACACACCTGCATGATGAAAATGAAACTGAGCCATCATGCTGTTACTCCCTTCCTTCCCCCACACATACACAGCAATCAGGAATAGCAAGTAGTACATCACAGATTTAGCTCATAAGTATTTTCCTGCTTGAAGAACTGTCAGCACTGCTCTGTAAAGCACCTACGAATACTTTTGACAGTTGAAAAAAATTAAGTTTATTTTATACCCATTAACATGATCATAAACCAAAGGCAACTCTCTCCATCTCCTCAGTACAGACATCCTCCATGGCAGGCTTGTCATTTTTTGCTCTATAATGGAGTCATTTTATTGTATGCAAGAAGCCCCAGGCATTCTGTACAGCCCATTACTCTCCGCTGCCCACATTCAGATGGCTAATCTGCTATCAGCCAGAAGCTTGACAGACAAAAGGAAAAGGCAGGAAAACAGCACGTGCAGCTGCACATGCGCACACACACTCCAACTACAACGTGTTCCAACAGTAGACCCAAGAATGAACAAGACACACATTGGATTGACAGTCCTACTTAAAAGTGTGGTTGAAGGAAGACACACAAATTCTTTAAAGGTAGACAGGTTGGGGAAATATTTAAGGGATAAAAAGCTTCACTAGGATGCCTATTAAGATACATTAAGGCACAAATCTGGAAGACTTTACAAAGTAAGTAAGCACCTTGGAAGCTGAAAAGTCACAAACATTTTTGTTCTGAGAATTTGCTATACGAGACCTTCAAAAAGCTTAAAAATACTGTCAAAAGTTAGAAAGATGAAGTAAGAGCTAAATATAGGCAACTGTAAACTATTAGAACAAGACATTGGACAAGCTTTAGATTTCAGCACTTCTGTTTTCTTACCGGCTCAGAAAGAACTCGCTCTTTTCTAAGAAGCTGTATATATTTTCTATATGCCAAAGTGTTGTGACACCATACATATGCAAAAAGCAAGTCAATGAAATGATTTGCATACAGTAGTGCACAACAGGGAGCTTTTTAATTACTTTTTTCCAGGCACTTGACATAAATAAATGGAGAAGGATTGCAACTTCATACTAAAACAAAGAAAATACCCAAATTTGCTGGAGCTCTTAACCACCTTACTTTATTTCACTTCTGAAGGAAAGCATCTTAGCACTGTCACGAGCAGTACTGCCAAAAATATTTTTGAACCATCAGATCCACAGACAACAGTTTGCATCAAACATCTTGTAAGAATTTTCTGTCAGGATCATAAACCTCTGCCGTGTCTCATGATTTTTATTCAACTAAGTCTACTTGTATCCTTTACAGTTGAAAAGCTAAAATTCTCCTCGTGTGAACTGGCTTAGTTCACAGAAACAAAGTCTGCCACTAGTTTTATTCACTCACATGCTGAGGTAAAAACCGGGCTCATCTTTCTAAGGTGTCTGTCTCCATCACGTAACTACCACATGAACTATGCAGGCGTGATTAATCACGTGGTGAAACAGAGAGAACTATGGCACGTTATACTGCCTGACGTGGCACTGGAACTATTTCCCTTTTCCTATGCCACAACTACCAATTAGATTTTGCTTCTCATTTCTCAGTTATTATTTCACTTTTGTGCAGAAAGTCTCCCAGCATTTTGATTGCACTATAGAACCAATTCTATCTTCCAATATTTGCTCAAAATCATATTTAATGTTCCAGGAATACAGTATGTCTGTCAATTCCAAATCTGGAAAATGTACAAGGTAAGCCTTACCATGAAGGGCAGAAGTTGTCAGAATAGTCTGTTCCAGAGAATTAGTCTCTGTGGTTTTACTATCATTACAACACTTATGAACAGAAGTTTATCTTGTGTTACTACTGGGAGCATTCAAGCCAGTCTAATAGATTAAATTATTAGATATAACTACAGATAGATACATATATATGGAGATAGATATATCTATGTCTACAAAACAAATCCCTACTGGAAATGCAAATTTACTTTCAGCACTCAGTAACTAGAATGTATCAAAATAGGTTGTTATAACAAGCCATCCTACAATCTGCTCCTATCTAAAGTTGGCAAGAATACTGTTTTCTTGTTGCCTTTCAGACATGGAAGTTCTGAAATCCCCTGCTGAGCCTTGTCCTGCAGAGCAAGTACTTGTCTCCTTTTGCAGCCATCTGCAGCACCTCCTCAACAGCAGCACATCCCCGACAGTACTCTGCAACCTTATCTTCCTCTCCCACATGTACAAGGTAAGAAGGGGAAAAAAAAATACTACATTTGCATATGTAATTATGGTGCAGCTCAGCAGTGAGCACAAAATTACTGGAAGTTGAGAACAGATATGCCTGATGACCACACCTTAGTATTTCAAATGAAAATGCTTTGCAAGGAAGGGGAAGGGACAGCAGCAGGGAAGGAAGCCAGTCATTACAGCTCCAAATCTGCTTCAAAGTCCTTATTCACCACCTCATGCTCTTTACCAGGCAAACTGTACCTAGATCCTTCCTGTGAACAATAGCATAAGAATGAATCCAGTAGTGTGTGACAGGTTCTATTTTGCTTGACTTAACCAAATAGCTGTGCCAGGAATACTATGAAGAAAAGGAAAGGCTATGGCAAGACATAAAAAAACCAGGATGGAAGATTAAATAGGTTACAGATTCTGAACGGTATCTACTTTTCCAGTCTAAGACCTAAGATGACTTACAGTGGATACATTACAGGAACTTAAGAGAAACGATAAAATGGACTAAAAGGCATGAAGAAGGAAAATCTGATGCATACCTGGAAGCACGCAAGGCAAAAACACCTCAAGGCATTATGGAAAACCTTAAAGACAAGTGGTCTTAGAAAAAGGGACAACTCATCTCCCTGATGCTTCTGGGCACTAATAAAAATTATGTTAGCTCAGGTGAGGAGTTAAGTGTTAGGAAAACAAACAAATAAAAAGCCCAACCTGCTTCTTTAGGGATCTACCAGTTCAACAAAAATCAACTTAAGTCTTGTAGTTAAGGCCTGATTTTTCTGTTCTTTAGTTTGCCCTTTTTCAGATGGAATAGATTTCCCCAGGCCTTTTTCAAATCACACCACATTTGTGATGTTTTGTAATATCATTTTGCTTTCTTCCATATACACATCTGTGGATGGATGCCTACAAAATAGAACAGAAAATTGTCCTCAGTGCCTGTCAGCTGCCTATCAAAGAGAATTTGGAAAGGGATATTTGCTGAAATAATGAAAACATTTTATATCACAATAACTGAAGGTGTTTCCTAGCATCACTGGCCCAAATAGCATTTGATCCTAATAAGGACAGGCACACTAGTTCATAGGTAAAAATACTCTCTATCACATCAGACTCTTAACCCCTTTACTTCAAGTGTTGTCCATGAAAATCACTCTTAGAATCATGGTGAATGGCAAGGTTTATAACTCATTTATCTCCAATGATCTTGCCAGCTCCTCCAGTGTTCCTCATCTATCATTTGACCTCTGAGAAGCTAAAGAACAGAGGAGCTTGCAGAAAGAGAGGATATCTGCATCAAAAGAAGTACAGAATACCATGCAGTTAGTGAAGGAACAGTTTTTTCTTTTCCTTCTGATACACTCCAATATCATAGAGGGTTCTTGGTGTTTACAGAACCAATTTTACATGTCCTTTCACTGAAGAAGAACTGCTACTCATATTCACAGATCCTAACTGAACAGGATGCAATGTCATCTCAGCGCAGTGAAGAATTTTTTTTTTACTCTCTTTTCAGTCATAATTAAGCACCCTACCACATCTCAAAGAATACATTCATCATTAGACATGTTCATTTGCTTTACACAGCTCTCCAAAAATAGGATCAATGGAACACACTGAAGGGAGAGCAACAAGAAAGATGCTACCAAACAGAAAGCAAATATTTGTAAGAGAAGCAGTAAAGGATGCCCATTTTCAGGTTTTAACCTTTGGGTGACAACAGCTGTTAACCAAACTGCTTTGAAACAACAGGGGTAAAGTCCTTACATCAAGGAGATTGTGACAGCTGGGAATGACAGCTGAAAAGGAGAGAACTGAAACAGGCTGCTTTCAAACAGTACTGACTTCTCAAAAATGAGAAAGCATATTTTTAGTTAACTTCTGTTGCTCTGAAAAAGTATGCTAAAATAAAAGATATAGTTACATTACAGTAATAGCATCTGAGACAATCAGAGTGAGGCAAAGTAGAAAAGGCTCCCTTCCTCTCTATTGTCCCTTCTGGGCAAAAATGTACAAGTCTAAAGAAACCTGGTTAAAATGTTCAGCACTACCCAACTGAAACATCTGAATACTGCATGGCTGCTCCACACACAGATAAAAACTGAACAAGTTTCTTCTTTCTACTCCACCATCACCTATCCCCCTAACACATGAATGTAAGCTGCCAGGTACTCACACAAGGAATTGGATGTATAGCCCAAGACACAGGAAGAGAAGACTCAGCACATATATTTTTACTGCCTGAAAGGTGCTTACATACTGTGTGATGGAAGTAGTATTTTTCTCAGGAGTACTGAAATAGATTTATAAAGCTATGCTGCATTTAACTGGAGTTAGTATTTTATCCATCAAGTCTCACTGCTCTTGACTGGGCTTCCCATTCTCCTTGACTGTCACTCAGGAATATTACTTATCTATGCAAGAAAGAGATAAATAGATTATTAAATAAACAAACTGTAGCTCAGTAGGAAAAGTGAAAGCAACTCCAGTCTTTCCTTAAAAGAAATGGTTACAAAAATTAGAGAGTTGTGACTCTGAACAGTTTTTTTTAAATATCAAACTTCTGTTACTCTTTCCAACAATTTTAAAATAAGATGCAAAGAACTGGACAACCAGAAAAGCAAACCAAGACTGAGAAATACTCAAGCACATAATAATTAGCTAAAAAATCAACTCAGAGTATTAGAGGCAATGGCTTATAAAAGGTTTTAAAAACTTGCCAACATAACAGGGAAGCAGAAAGTATTACAAAAAAATACACTCATAAAACCCCCTACACAATTCAGCAACAATTTCAGTATATCAAGGCATCACCCAGCCAGCTGAGGTCTAAGCTATTTACTGCTGTGATCTTCTCATGCAGCAGCCAAATACATTCCTCCCTGGAAGGCCAGCAAGCTGCATCAGAAATCAGGTATCAGACCTTCGGGGAGAAGCAGACTACTGCCCTCCCTATTCTACTCTCCCTCCTTCCTCATACACGCTTTGCCTCACCCATCCAGCACTCAATGCATACAACCCCCTGCTCTCTAAGCTTTGTTTGAGGGGTTGTCCATATTTTTATTTTTTAATTGCTAAAGACTTCAAACAGCATTTCGCTCAGCAGGAAAGAATCTCTACCCAAACTGATGTATTGGCAGTGTCTCATGACTGGAGCTAACCACACATCTTCACTAATGAAGATACGAGAACACTCTTCACACTCACCTTGCCTCACACCGCCCAGGCAGGAGCAGCATCCACCTGCACCCACAGCCACTTCCCACACAGCCCCACCTGTGACAAGCAGCTGTGGTGGTAAAACCTAGGCTTGCATGTGTTTGCCCCAGTCAACTCGACTTACCAGGCCTGGCATTTATTTACACGTTTCTGGGAAAGTTTTGTTTTGAAGAGGACTTATGCTTTTTTATTCATTACCATTCTCAAATATTAGAAATATTACTAATACGCTGAATCTCTTCTTTAGTCATTACTGCATGCCAGTCACAACAAATCCAACATCTGACGAAATCATTTCTGCCCAGACGTTAAACTCCAAGAAAACAGCCCCCTTAAAACCCTCCACATGCCAGCAGGGGTGTTGATGCTAACAGTGTAGTCTTTAACTAATTCCCTCCTGATGTGATTTACTTTGGTCTACCCTTGCATCACTGAACTTAAGTGTTGGGAATACAAAACAAACCAGAAGACAACATTCTACTTCTCTGGCACATCATTACATAGACTATGAAGACAGGAAACATCACCGGTGAAAATACTATCTTAATATCATCTAAAATTGGCCAAAGACAAAATTGAGTTTTGCATCTTGCCACTTGTTTGCTGAAAATACAATTAGTCCAATACAATAAATATGAAAGAACTTAAACAAATAAGCTGAAAGGACTAGAAACTACCAAATGACAAAACTATTCTTTCCCTTTAAGGCTCCAGATCAAGCCAAATGCAAGGGTAGTCATGAGGATTAAAAATGGATTGAGACTCGGTCTTGCTATGGACTTCCTGTGTGACCTTGGGTAAGTCAATTGAGAATTTAGTTCTCAAAAATAACAGGCCTATTATAGCTGCCAGAATGAAGCACCAATGTTTCTGAGACCACAAATGAAAGACAGGGTTTCGCTTACTTGCGCAAACCAGAAAAGATCCTGTGTGTGAGTCCTCTTGAAAAATGTAGGTAACTACCATCAAAAATTCAGGAATATTGATGTTAATCAGCTGAAAGTTAATCTGGAACTGTACTATCACAATATTATATGAAAGCCTACATAAACACAGAGTAATCTTTTGTCTTCAATCTCTAGTTTTGGGTATTTGAAGTCTATCCTGAGTAGAATCCTTATGATTTCCAGAGATGCAGTATGTAGTGTTAAAGACGGAGTTTACAGTTGACAAAGCATACCTACTCTCATCAGCTTGCAATATAAATTAGTTAAAGTGTTTTCAAAGTGACTACAAACAGCTAATGACTTGAGAGCAATAAGCTTATATTTTTGGTAAATAATAATGACTGAATTTAGAAGCAGAGATTCTTAAGAGGCATTTGGCCAGATAATGTAGTTCCAGCAGTTTCTCTGCAATAGAGAGCAGTTGATCAAAAATCAGTTAAAAAACCCAAACAAGCAAAAGAACCTACAATCCAAGTTTCACAAAAGTTAATTTTATTTCTTTACCATAGTAATACAGAGTCCCATGCATGTTAAAAATGTCTGCCATCCTTTGCTGGCATTTTAAACTCTATTAAAACAGATGTTTCCACATGAGGAAAGGCATTACACTGGTATTTTGACTTCAGAGTACTTCAGCCTCTTCCCCCAGCACTGGAAAACTTCTATAAGAAGAAATTACAGGTTAATACCACAGCCCGAGTCTCAGTGGGGAAGGAAGCAGGGAACAGCTGTAGAACCCCTTCTTCCTGCTCTGTCCACAGAGGAGCTGCTTACAGAGAGAAAGGGCCCGACCAAAGTCAGTAATGCCAATTAACAGGACCTGTCATAAAGCCCAAAGTCCACAGAAACCCCTCCTCACAGAGTCTATCTGATGTAACTAAAAATACTCAACAGAAAATTTGGACTGAATTCAAAGAAGTCAAATCCTCAGACTTCTAACTAAAAAAACTGAGTGATTTCTATGAGTGAGAAGCCCATGTCAGAAGGAAAGTTTTATCTTCTTGCTACTTTTCATTAACCCTTTCAGCAGTACATGTACAGAGTCCTATAAGCAAGGAAAATTGTTCCAGGAAACAAATCACCTTTAAAAATCCAACTGCCTCAGGTAGTTAATTACCTTAAGACATCCTGCTTCACAACTGTTAAAATAACAAGCACTGATTGCTGACAGAAAAATGAAGAGATAGTGACCTTTTTAAGAGAACTCACATCACATTTCAGTAGCTAACATTAAAATAGAAGTATTATTCATCAATAAGAGAGGTTTCCTTGGTCTCAAACAGTTAATTCAGTTGTCCATGTAGACCTGTTCACTGTGCCCGGAATTTTAACTCTGGCTACATTCCACAAATCCCAAATTGCAAATTTAAATTAACACTAGAGTAAAAACATGATACCCAGTGAAAAAGAAAGGCAAGGGGGCAAGAGAAGACAGGCACAACAAGGAATGTTGTATCCCAAATGTCACTAACACCTGACATCCTGCCAGTAGTTAACACCTTGGAGCTCAAAGAAATACACCATGCTTTTGCCTTAGGGACTTACAGTCTTCTTACAGTTCTCAGCTTAGTAGCAAAACTTTATATTACATTGTTACCTAATAGAAATAAAAAGAGGAGAATCAACTGTAAAGCAACTGAAAGAGCATCTAACGAGTCAATCTACATAACCTTTTAGTAATGAACTCTGTGACCAAGGGGTAAAATAATAAATAAATAAATAAAGTCTTATACCTTCTCCTCACGACAGCATGCAGAATTTACTCAGATGCATACATTCTTCTTTTTACCACTAAATACACATCTGAAAACCTGAAGGCACACTTACATTATTTTCAGAACATCTATGTTTAAGGTTGATAGCTTTTTAACACTTTAGTAAGGAAAGTTTTGCATATTTTGTTTGTTCTGCTTATCTCATAGCATTGCTGAAGAACAAGATGTGTCACTTTTAGTTTTGCTGTTTAATAAGAACTAAGACAATCTTATAACATACATGAGAGAAGCTAAGAAAGCAACTAATCCTGACTACAAACCAACTCAAAATAAGAAAACCTTTGCTGATACTGTATCTATTTGAAGTCTACACAGGAGTCTCACATGAGTGCAGCTATGCAGATGACTGGCAAAAGATACCCAAACCATGTCTCTCTTTTCGCCTCTTCATTTTTCTATCAAAAGAGGGAGAGAAGGGGAAGAAGTAGATAGGATGAGAGACTCTCAACCAGCGCTATGTTTCTGCTGTATCACATGATCTTAACACTTTGTTAACCCTTCTGCTGTAGCAGATGTTTTTGTGTATTGGCCAGAACTAAGGACAATGACACAGGGTAGTTTTCTTCAGGTAGGAAGTGCCAGATTTCCTTGTAAGTGGAGGCTTTAATGGCAGCACCAATCAGCTGTTTGCTGATCTCCCATAGGGACCAATAAACAAGGTAGAAAAGGAACCAGCTCCAGAGTTAAGAAGATAAGACTGTCTTTCCCGCTAGAGTTAATGCACCAGGATGGCTCCCAAACAGAGAGAGAAAGCGGAGGAAAGAAAGAAAAAACAGAACAAAAGTTTACAGTGTAAGAATAGCTATGTTAAGTTTAACAAGAGATAAACAGAAGAAAAGTTTACAGTATAATAACTCAATGCCATAGCCCAGTATTATTAACGGGCATACTGGATGTCTAGTACAATCTCTCCGTAATAATCTCCTATTCTGTGGGGAAGTAGAGAGGAAACAGCATAAAAACGCTTTTATTTTTTATACTATGGACAAGCCAGTTGCTGATGCATCTCCCCTACGTCCATTCCTCATTAACAGAAGATACCTATAAGAACGAAGTGCATTTAGAGACTTTGGGAAAAAAGCGTCATACTTATTTATTTTAAAGGTTAAAGGGTTAACATTTTTCTATGCATTTTCTTCAGTAAATATTTGCAAGTCAAACGTAAACCCACTGCTGAGAAATCTCTATTATCCAGATTCTATTATCGAACTGATCCTGATGCTCCAATGCACAATGACTTAAGTTGGTTTCAATTCCTTAATAAAAGCAACTAAAACCAGCCTAAACCAAGACACACTACATTCACATTGCAGAACTAGTTGATAAAGACTCAGGGGCTTTTTATAATAAAGTAAGTGCAGCAGCGAGGTCCAAAAGTGATAAAGATGAAAGATACCTGGAATGATACCGCATCACGAACACCTTTTGTTTTCTGCAAGTGATACACGCTGCAGACAAAATGGTTTGTGCTAAACAGCCTTAAATCTGGTTTTCTAATATTAAGCACAAAGGAAAAACACTGACAGCAAGCGTGGTAAATAAATCCCTCCCTTGAGAACGAAAGCAGCAGACAGGAGGGGGCTGACATGCATGCAGGAGAAAACTAAACACCATCTTTTTTTTCTACCTGCACAAGTTGCCATTTGCTGCAGCAATCAAGGATCTTTTTTTCCCGTCGATTTCAAAAGCCAGGATTTCAGAAAATTTTTCTCTCAAGTCATCTGTTGATATGCTTTAAGAGTATGGTATTCATATCACTGCATCTTTAAGAGAAAAATCCATTTTCTTTCCTGTTCAGGTAAACATGTTTACAGCTCCTGCACAGACGCTGGGTGGTTCAGACTCACATGTCACACATGTTGTCGTCAGCAACAAGAAAAGCCCCTTTCTCTGATCATCCACATTTTTAATAAGGTAAAGAGAAAAGCACTTTCCAAACTTACCTTTAGCACAGCCAAATCATGAGCTAAATATAAATATTTACACTAGGACAAGGAATTAATAACATGAGCGTGCAAACAAGAATACTTGCTAGAAAACGCACACAGCAAAATAAGAAAACCCCTTTAAGTTCAACGCAATCAAACCAACCCGTTAGCCCCTGGAAAGGCCGTCATTTATCACCACGGTACGCCCCGAACAGTCAGGTTTAGAGAGGTGAAGCACCGATCGCGACTGCGATCTATTTCGGAGACCGTTCACTGCATATGAAAACATCTCAGATCGCAGGCAAAGCCTTCCTATCTGTGACCCTGCACAGGAAATGCCACATAAAACCTAAAATTGCCAAGGAGGGTTACAAAATAGCCTACTCTACATCCTATTGCGAAGAGTCGTGCTACGAGGACCGAACTAGTTCTCCATTTTCCAGAAAATAAGTAGAGAGTGGGTGTTACGAGCGTTTATTCCCCCCGCCGTGTACCTTCCCATTGCATCTTAAAGTCACACACGTACCAAAGGGGAAAAAACACCACCCCACAGCAGCCCTTAAGTCTGAAATGTAAATGTAATTCCTTATATAGACTGCAGCAGCTGGTCACACACGCACGGAGAACGGAGCGGGGGCCCCCGGCCAAACCGTTACCACCCATTATTATACAAACAGGTACCTCCGAAGCCAGAGGGAAGGGAAGAAACTTCGCCGCCCGCCCCCGCCGCCCGAGAGCAGCCCTCCCTTCCCCACCGGCCCGGCGGGGCGGCAGCGCGGCCGCGGGGCGCCGCCGGGCACCAACTCTCGGCGGGGCGGGGAGGCG